>CM047580.1:44296534-44403666 GCA_026184515.1 Peronosclerospora sorghi | reverse complement strand
CCTAAACCCTAAACCCTAAACCCTAAACCCTAAACCCTAAACCCTAAACCGGTCTAGCCCCTGACCAATATCAGAGAAGACCAAAACCGGTCTAAACTCCAACCAATGTTACAATGAGCCAATATGTCCACGTAAAGACCCAATATGCCAGTGAAACTCCACAAACGATATCTCCACGTAAAGACCAATCCAGTGAATAGCATGTTCCAAACGTACTTGATATAAAGTGTCGAGATCGCCAAATCGTACTCCCGTCGAGGGGCTTCCGGTGGCCAGTGTGCGCGTGCGGCGCGTCCAGACCGAGGATAATAGGCAAGAGGGGATAATTCAACCCTCTGTCCCCAAACACTCCGCGGCGGGCGGAGGCGACTAGTGTACGTGAAAAGAATAACGGCGACCCCTTGCTGCGGTGTAGACCAAGACCAGAAGAGGTTTTTGCCACTTATTCCTAGACCAAAAGACTTTTACTTGGAAAATCCGCAACCAAAAGACTTCTACTTGGAAAAAATCGCAACTAACCAATAATACTACCTCCCTATGGTCCCTAATGTACCCACACAAAATTATGTAAGATACCAAATGTCAGGTGACTCACCCAAGACCAGCGTTCTTGATACTCCTTGAATTTGATAGGCTAAAAAGCCCCCCTTGTTTAGACCAATCGGAAACTCGACCAACTGCCTTGACCAAAAGTGACCAAATTTGTGGTACACTTCAGCACAGCAGCCCCTGAGTCCAACCGTGTCGCACAACGATAACAGTCTGACTCACCCATCACTCGACCAACTGGACCTTGGTCACTCACACTTCTTCCCCATGGACCAAACATATTCGACACCTGCGTCAGGTATTGCCTTTACTGCACTTGATCTTCTTATGCTTCCCTTTGACGCTTGTTCTTGTTGTTCTTGCAGAAACTCTATGCGCCGAGTCGCCCCACCTTGCTTCGCCTGTCCGGTCGGCTCGGTCTGACAGCCCACGTAACTCTCGTGCACTTCAAACATCAGAAGGGCGTCAGACTGAAGCCGACACGCAGATGCAGGATATGCTTGCAGAAAACATGCGTCTCAGGACCCAGGTGGCCCATCAGGCAACACGAGGTGCGCATCTTTGGTCTTCGTCTTGTACTTGTCTTGGCCCTCGTTTGTCTTCAGCTCTCATCCCTCCCAGCGTCGTCAAGGCAATAGGTGCCTTGCTTGATGCCGATAGGCAGTCCGACGATCATGTTGACCAGCTTCGACCAATTTTAGAGGAGCTGGTAAGCGCGCGTCTTGAGCTGTCCCGTCTGGAGGCTCATCAGTCCCATCTCCGGGATCAACTTGCACTTGTTCGCCGGCAGCAGCTGGACGGACAGTTTGACGCGACCTCACTGCGCATGCAAGGCGACGACTTCGCGCGACGCATTGCCGAGCTTCAGATTTCAATTCAAGACCAGACCGGGAAGGTCCGGTCTTATCAAGACAAGTCAGACGCTTGGACGCTAGAGTCGGGTCGTCGTCAGGTGGCACTAGACCAGTGCCGCCAGCGCTTGATGAACTTGCTGCATCCGTGTTCGGCTGCTTCCTCCAGCATGGATTGGTCTGCGTCGGCAACCTTAATCGCCTCGGAGCAAGACCAAGACCGCTTGCAGCAGGACCAAGACCGACATCGTTCATTGGCTGATATTCAGCAGCCCGAAATTGCACAAAAATCGAAGAAGCGCGCGGACGTACCGGGTAGCTCGAGGGCGCGGGGCACTGTGCGCGGACCCAGACTCGGGGAAAGCGTGCAGTGCCTCATAAGCGAGCCAAGACACAGGCGCTTCTTATGGACTCGGATTCGGACACGGACGAAATCTACAGCCCCTCGGAAAGTCGAGCGCCCTCGCGCCGTACTGCAAATCGCAACAAGCACACAGTGTAATGGGGTGCCATTACATAATTGATATTCAAGTTAGAATAGCATAGTTTAATTTCAGACGCGTTGTCTGAAATTTAAATAAGAGATTATAAGTTATTATAATCTAAGAAGGAAAAGTCGATTCGGTATAAATACCGAATCTTGCAGGTTAACTAATAGTACAGTTAGTTAAAGACTTGATATTATTATATTAATTAGTTAGTTGCTATACTATTAGCCTCTAAACCACCCATTAAATAAACACTCTTAATTTTGCGATCTAGATAGCAAGTGAATATTCATATATTTACTTTTATTATAGGATTAGTTGTTATCAACTAATCCTACCCCTTTTTGTATTGCGCGCTTCCTCGCACAACACAGTGTAAGCCAGTAACAGGATCAGTCCTGTTACACCTGGTAGCACTTTGTGGTCCGTCTTAACGACCACAGTTCCGTCCCGCTAGTCAACTAGCGGGGCGAAGATTAAGAGCCGCTCGACATCATGTCGCGAGACATGACGCCTGCCGAGCGAGAGAGAACGCTGGAAAAGGTGAATAAACACTTCCCTCACTTCTCGTCGCGTAGTAAAGACGCGACGGTGGAAATGGTTCGGTCTATGGGGACCGACATCATTACCTTCCTCCAGAGTAAGTCCCCGGAGGAAGTGATACAGGTGTTGAATCGCTTTAGGCGAAACCACCTAGAAAAGTCAGAACGGCCCGCGCCAGAGGCAGCGCGGACCGCAACTGCACCTGCAACGCATAGCGCTGAAGTGGTAAAGGCGCGATTACCGCCCTTTACCGGCGCAGGGGGCGAGCCCCTTCGTAGATGGTTCGCATAGGTGGAAGATGCCATCTCTGCGCAAAATATTGTTGACGAACGTCAACAGGCGTACTTCGCCACAACATGTCTAGGCGGCAGAGCCAGGGCATGGGCGATGAGTCGCAGAGCCACTGATGACTCTGCGTTCCTTACTTATAAGGAATTTAAAACTGAGCTAAAGCTCAACTTTGAAGCTCCAGAAATGGAGCTAAGTAGTCGGCAGGAGTTTATTGAACTCCGGCAAAGTAAGCTTGACCTTCAAGCTTACGCTCAGAAGACGCAATATTTGCTGTCAAATATTGTGTATGAGCCGGTGCCCCCTTCTATGCAGGTCACTGGCTTCATGAAGGGACTCAATGATGGTCCCGTCAAACAGAGTCTCTATCGGCACCCGCAAGATACTCTGAGGGATGCCATTGATATGAGCATCCGAGAGGAGTTCAGCATGCGATCAGCGTCATCGCATGCTGGGTATAGCCTAAGGGCTGTTGAGCCCTTCGCTTTTGACATGCCGCAACGGCATGTCAACAATCAGCAGTCAGGCAGACGAAGCTCACACTTTGTCTCAAGAAACAGCCATGAGCACCATTAGTGGTGCTGTGGAGTCTCCTCGAGAAGAGGAAGTAGACTATTCCGAGAACTCGGAGGTGGATTCCCTTTGGGATATCTCCCCAATGGCTGACCGCTACGACAACGCCGAACGGCGATGTCGGCAGCCTAATCCGTTCCCCACACGTGGGGAAATGCACTAACTCGTGCGCCACCCCTGCAAATGTCGGATGATACATCCGGATCGCCGAAGGCGATCATCACCAATGAGCTGGATGTAGCTCAAGAAACTCAACTTGCCGCACAGGCACGAAAAGCTGCGTTACGCGGCCCCAAACGCCCGCCACGGGCGGCATATAATTTTGACGGTACTCGTGACCTCCCAAAGTGGGCTAGGACTATGGTAAGGAATGGTTTATTATTGTATACTCCTGGACCTGCAGCTACACAGCCGTATCAATGCGAACGCCTGGAGAAACTCCGGGAAGAACACTTCGCGCAGAAGCAGGTCACTGGCGTCTCATACCGAGAGCGCCTCGACAGGCAGGCACAGGGTGCCCCTGTTGAGAACCTCCGCGAGGTTCCTATCATTATCTCTCCGGGAGAAAATGCCGAAGATGCAGAAAAATAATTCCGCGCTTGGTCGGAAGGGGATAAGCTCCTCTCCAGCTTTAATGAGCTTCACAACAGCTGTTCCCGTCGTGACGCTTGGTGGAGAGGGCGTTGCGCATGGAATTCGCCAGAGCCAAAGCGATGGGGCTATTACGTGCCCCTTATCGCACGCGCTACGCCAGCGCCCCTTCCCCCACCGCGGTGCCAGAGGACAGTGAAAGCGCCACATCTGCCTCCGGCGAACTTCCAACTACTGGGAGTGAAGGGGTTTCTCGCGCCCTTTTGGTCGTTAAACCGCAGTGGGATTCTCCCGCTCGAAATCGTCAACGACGTCACGGAAATCCTGTCGTAGGGGAGTCTCGGACTCCCACGAACACTGTGAGTGTGGATAACCCTTCCACTTCACCGGATACTGGGTTTGACCCCAATGATGGCGTCGCGCCATCAGATGCTCCCTATGATAATGTGGAGTACCCTCCGCATCGAGCATTGGAGGAGGAGGTCGCGCAATTGCGACGTGAGATTCGCGAGCGCTGTGATTGACACAGCCGTCACATCTATGATGTCCACGAGGGACTCCGCGATGAGTGGGATGCCACTGAACGCTTCTAGAGGCGGCTTGCCTCTCTCGAGACGTCCGTTGCTCAACTTTGTGGTCGCATTTTAGCCCTGTCTAGGGTCCCTCTTCCCTGCTATAACTTACGGCTCTTATGACTATTCGCCTTACCAACCCCCTCCAAGAGGGGACCCGCCTCCGGGTCCTGGTATGGATTATGCATACCCACATAAAAGGTTGGATGCGCACGCATCGCCTTCGGGATGTCCAAGGTATACGACAAGCCTTTTCGGGCTAGTACCTTAAAAGGCCCCACAAACCTGGGGCGCAGTTTATTCCGCAACACGTTGAAAACTTCATGTGTAGGAAGATTCTTAGAGTTTAATAAAACACTTTCTCCTACTTTGTACACCTTTTCTTTACGCCTCCCCTTGCCGTCAGCCTGCTCCCTCTGCTTGTCTTGGCTTTCCGCCATGGCATCGCAGACGTGTCGTAGGAAACTAAGGCGCGTCGATAAGAACTTATCGATGTGCTTTCGCACAGATACATGGCTTACATCAGGGAATCCTACCCCCTCAATCCCTGGGCTACACACACGTGGCGTCAACGGAACCCTCGCATTCACTAATCCGTTCACGTAAAACGGGGTAAGCCCCGTAGATGCATGGACCGAATTGTTTATTGCAAATTCGGCCATAGGAAGCATCTCACTACAACTCTTTGTAGAATCCGGACATAAACAACGGAGAATATCTTCAACAACGCGATTAACGCGTTCCGTTTGCCCGTCCGTCTGCGGATGATCCGCAGTGGACATGAGGAACTTGGTGCCCAGCACCCGAAACAACGCTCCCCAAAACTGTCCCGTAAAACGGGGATCTCGATCCGACACAACGGAATCGGGTAGACCATGCTGTCGAAAGACACGGTCTAGGAACACTTTCGCTGTTCCTTGTCCATCTATGGACTCTGGCACCGCCGCCAGGTGAGCCATCTTGCTCAAACGGTCTACAAAGACCAATATGCCGGTGTTCCCGGCCTTATCCTTCGGAAAACCGAAGATAAAATCCATACTAATATATTTCCAACACTCCGTTGGAACGGACAAGCTCGCCAAAGGCGCAGCTGAACTTGAAGAGGGTTTGACCCTCTGACACGTTTCTCAGGTGCGTATATACGCACCGACCCACTTATACATGTTGGTCCACCAATACAAAGCGCTTAAAGCGCTGTAGGTCTTATCCCGACCTAAATGACCCTCGGTAGGGGCGTCATGTGCCTAAAAGAGGACTCTATACTTTAGTTCCTCATAATGGGGAACAACCACCCGCGGAGTGTCCTCCGCGCTCGTGCTATAATATAGCAAACCGTCACAGTACATGTAACGGTGTAAACTAGCTTTAGCTCGACTTTACAGGGTTGGCTCAGACGAGCCAAGTCCCTTTCCACCCAACGCGCTGATAAGCGCCGTACATTGTGGGTCTTTCTCATACGCCTGGCGTATAAGATCCACCACAGACGAGGTGACGAATGTCGCGTGAGCGAGCTCGTAATCGGGACGACGCGACAACGCGTCTGCAAGCACGTTCTGCTTGCCAGGCTTATACTTAACCCCAGAGTTGTACTCCGCAAAGAAGGAGAGCCAACGGGCCATCCGTTGGGAGAGATGAGGCGATTTTGTCGCTGTCGTTAGGGACGCGTGGTCAGTATAAACAACGAACGGCTTTGAGCCGAGTAGGTGAACCCTAAATTTGACAAGAGCACACTTCATTGCAAGTAGCTCCTTGTCATGAACGGGATAATTCCGTTCCGCAGCTTTAAGCTGCCTCGACTCAAACGCGATAACGCGTTACCTTCCTGCATCGTCTGCTTGTAACAAAGCAAAACCGATTGCGAAATCGAAGACGTCGCAGACGATACGAAAGGGTTTCCCGGAATCTGGGAGAGCAAGAACGGGAGCTTTCAACATGCTACCCTTTACCGCTTCAAAAGCGTTTTGGTGTTTGGTTTCCCAACACCAATCAACGTCCTTCTTAAGAAGGTCGGTTAATGGCTTCGCCATTTCAGCTTAATTCTCGCTGTCCTTGTGGAGATAATTGGCTAATCCAAGCCAATTCCGTAAATCACTAAGATTTACAGGCGAAGGCCACTCCACAATGGCTTTCACCTTCGCGGGATCCAACCGCACTCCATCCTTACCGATGAAGCATCCGAGGAAAGGAATTTCCTCAGCACCAAAGATACATTTGGATGCGTTTGCATACAACTTATGCTCTCGCATACATTCGAGCACTGCTCGAAGGTGTATCAGATGCGTTTGAACATCAGACGAGTCGCCTTCCGCACGACTATGAACGAATATATCGTTGAAGTACGTCTAAGCGTACTTTCTATGAGGGCGGAAGAGTTGAGACACCAAGCGATTAAAAGTCGCTGGTGCATTTGAAATCCCTTGTGGCATAACAAGCCACCCCACAGCATGCCACTAGGCGTGCTAATCGCTGTCAGCGGAATATCGGACGCTCGCATGAGCACCTGATAATACCCGTCAACCAGATCTAAGGCACTGTACACAGTACAGCCCACCATATTGTTCTGGAGGACATCCTTCCGGGGAATCGGAGTCTGCATGGGTAAGGTAGCTGCATTCAGCTTTTTGTACGTGTGATGGAGTCAAGTTCGAAATCGAAAACATTAGCATCGATAACCTGACTACCACCATCGCGCCCAGCCTTCCAACTTTCGGAGGGGGTACTCCGCGGACCACCACTCGAGATCTGGTCCGATCGTCCGCTGCAAGAAGACGACCGGTCGTCATCAGAACCCACTTGGTCCGATTGTTTAGTGTCCATCTCACCTTGTGTGCCCGATGGAATGGGCTAGTTACACACTCGGTGGATCGGGATCGCATATTGGATCGAAGCGGTCTTGAATATAGAAGACCGATCTGGGTAGGTGTCTCTGGGGCGGAACTCTTCACCCCAGACACAAACAGACCAAAAACACCTCCAAGAGATAACTTCCAATAGGTCGATCGTCCAAACGATCAAGACCTGACCAATACGAAATAATAGAGGGTAGACCGACCGTTCCGATCTAGCCCCTGACCAATACGAAATAAGACCAAAACCGGTCTAGTTTCCAACCAATATTAAAACAAGCCAATAAGTCCGCGTAAAGACCCAATATGCTCGTGAAACTCCACAAACGATATCTCCACGCCAAGACCAATCCAGTGAATAGCACGTTCCAAACGTACTTGAGTTGATGTGTTGAGATCGTCAAATCGTACTCCCGTCGAGGGACTTCCGGTGGGCCAAAGTGCGCGTGCGGAGCGTCCAGACCGGGTATAATGGGCGAGAGGGGATAATTCGACCCTCTGACCCCAAACACTCCGCGGCGGGCGGAGGCGACTAGTGTACGAAAAGGGAAGAACGGCGACCCCTAGCTGTGGTGTGAACCAATACCATTCAGCCACTTATCCGAAAGCTAAAAGATTTCCTTACTTAAAGGTATAACCTCTGTCCTAAAAGGTAAAACCACAACTAACATACTACTACCCTATAGTCCCTAAATGTACCCACACAAAAATATGTAAAATACCCAAAGTCGGGTGACTCACCAAAACCTGCGTTCTTGACACTTCTTGAGTCTGATAGGCTGAAAATCCCCCATTTTAAACCAATCCGAAATTAGACCAAATGCCTTGACAAAACGTGACCAGAAGTGTGCCAAATTTTGGGCAAGCTTCTCCACGTACGCATGCACAATGCGCCACTTTCCTTTCGGTTTACGAACACAAAAAGTGGGAGATGAATGGGGAGACTTGCTCTCCCGTACCATCCCTGCCTCTTCTTTCCCCTTGAAGAATACGTCGATAACGTCGCATTGCTCATGGGATGAGGCCACTGCCTAGTGACGCAGTATTTGGTTCCAGGAACCAAATCAATTTCATGTCGGACTCCCCGATCCGGTGGTAACCCCATCGGCCGGTTGTCACTAATGACATCTCCAAATTCCTTTAGTAAGGAATGGTAAGGGTCCTCAGGATCCGCAAGGATCTTGAGACCGCTTCGGGCATTCAATGCCAGTTTGTTTGCACCAAAACTGACTCGTCCATCGTGGATGAGGAGTTCAACTCCTCTTCTGGACGCAATACGACAACCTCGTCGATTTCACCTGCTTTTACAGCAATTTCAAACTCGTTGAAGGACATCTCCTCCAACGACAACAGTTCGCCTACCGCACGCAACCATTCAAGGCTTACGCCTTCTGTGACAACACCTGTCACACTATTCAGCATCCTATAGGACTGCTGACTACTGGCCTCGGGTCTCATCCCGAGACCCAGATGGGGGGAGTCAATTGCCCCATTTATTGGAAGCGCCACGAGCCAATCCACAAAGGTCTCTACCTCTACCACCGGTGACTCGCCGGTATCACCTAACACGGCGTAGTCGGAATCATTTCCGACATGCGAAAGTGACGAACTTCGGGTCTCTTCTCTAAGCGCCTCGCGCTTAACCTTAGAGGAATCTACCTCTACCACTGGCGACTCACCAGTCTCGCCTATATCGGCGCGGGGATTAACCGCCGAATCCCCCTCGTCAAGGAAAACTTCCTTGACCTCATTGGGACTGATCGTTTCAGACATCCCAATCTCTGGTATCTCACGCCAGAATCGCTTTTGCGATCTAGCAAAGGTGGGTTCATGACTCGCCAATGCTTCACCCGACCGCGGGTGCGTTGATCCAATGGACTTAGACTTCCAGTCTATCCATGGATCGTGGCGTTCCAACCACTTCATGCCCAGAATGAGGTCATACATCGAGTCCAAATCCAGGACTAGGCAACGTTCTAAGCTGTCGAAGTCTGCAAACTTCAGCTTAAGGTCAATCGAGACCTTGGGTACAGAAACCTGTACGCCGGTCCCAAGACGGACCGTGACAACGTCACGAGAACGTGCCTCTAGGGCCGCGGCATACAGCCGACTCTTCTCAACAGAAGCCCGTCTGACATAATTGTCAGACTCTCCAGAGTCTATCAAGACTCTCCAAGGCTTATCAAAGCCTTTCACGTCCGCAAGGACTACCAGCAAACCTGGATGGTACACCAACTCGGTGCTAGAAAGCACCGTTTCCCTCGGGGCTTTGTGCTGTCGTCCCCTACCCTGGGGATTAACAGCACTGAGGGATTCCCCATTAGGGCGCCCCGCACCTACTGGGAGCCGTCGTTTCCCGAAGGCCTGGGCGAGAGCTTCTTACCTACCCTCGGCCCCTTATAGCGATTGTCTCGATGGGGGTTCTGCGGACATCTGTTCCGCAGATGATCCGCACTTCCACACAGTAAGCATCTCAGCAGCCCATGCCACTGCAGCATTGCAAGGAGCTCCGACTCGAAGCCCTGCGGAAAGTAGTCAGAATGACTCTGAGCGGAGGGTTTCTCCTCCGCTTCGACCTGACTCAGGTCCATGGGTTCGGGACCCACCATAGAGGAACGAATGTTCCTCTCGGCGTTGAACGCCACCTTAAACGCCTCCCCCATGGATTGGGGTCGGCATCGGAACAGTTCCGAACGTGCTGGCCCTTCTTTCAGGCCTCCCATGAACACGGTAATGGACACATCGTCCGAGTACGCTTTCGCGTATATCCCTGCCAACACGGTCTTCAGTTCTTGGACATACGTTTCCAAGTCCCTAGTGCCCTGACGGCACCTCATAAACGCCAACTGATTCTGGAATACCAGATCAGGTGTGGCGAACATGTCCATAAGCTTTTGCTTAAGGACTTCCCAGGTTGGGAACACGCTCGTGACCGAATCCGGACACGTAAACGCCCATGTACGGGCTTTGCCCGTAAGATGGGTCAACGGAAGTCCCACTTGCAAGTGATCAGCGATCACATTCGCTGTGGCGAAGGCCGTTTCGACCTCTCGCAACCACACGTACAGGTTGTCACCCTTCTCTCTGGTGAACTCCTTTATCTTAAACGATAATGGGGGGCGCACCCCCGTGGAACGACTTCCACCTAAAATCGCCTCATGGGCGATGAGGGCATTGACCCTTGCCTTTACAGCCTCAAGGCCCTGCTCCACTAGGAGCTGCATACCCTCGTCACCCAGTAAGGATAACAGCCTGTTAAAGGCTTCCTGCTGGACGAGGGTCAACCCATCCCAGTCGTCCTGATTCATCCCTTGCAGAGGATGTCTTAGTCTACCAACACAGGTGTTGGATTGACTACGAGTGCTACCAGATGTATCCGGTGCGTATACGCACGGTGCGGCTAGCGCATAGAGGAAGACTTTACTTTAAGTGGCGTTCGCCGCTACGTAGCCGATAAGACCTTATAAAAGGGATTAGTAAGAGAAAACTCTCTTACTAGGGGCCAAGATTCCCACTTTGGTTTACTATTAGCTTTCACTAATGCCTTAACACAAGGCTCCTTACTAAGAGGGTAGCTAAGGGGAGAACTCCCCTTACGCTACTGCACTCACTACACGCGCGACCGGTCGAGGTCGAGCGTCTGTAGTCGGTTGAGTGAAATGTAAACTGAATGTATATTTAATATGTAATTAGCCTAAATTAATTTAAACTAATGTAAACTATATGTAATACTAAGTAGAACTTACTAAATTCGTACCTAGCTAAAATGTAGTGTTCACCACCTATGTACTAACGCGTGGCTGGCTGCCACGCCTCCACCAAGGGCTCCTGCCCTGATTCGTTAAAATAACCAGTGGTTCAAAACCTTTCGGACCGGTCAATACTGACCCCATCCGTAGTGTACTCACGTACACCTCATACTAAATGTATCCCGAATGTAACCCTGTTACACTCTTCGAGAAGAGGGTGGAGACTATTCCGATAACTCGGAGGTGGATGCCATTGGGGGTATCTCCCCAAAGGCTGACCGCTCCGACAACGCCGAACGGTGATGTCGGCTGTCCAATCCGTTCCCCACACGTGGCGAAAATGCACTAACTCGTGCGCCACCTCTACCAACTGCGGATGATGCATCCGGGTCGCCTAAGGCGGCCATCACCAATGAGCCAGACACGTATCAGGAAGCCCGACATGCCGTACAGGCACGGAAGGGTCCTCGTGACCCTCAAAAGAAGGCTAAAAACGAGGTGAAGAGGGGTTTAGCCTCCCAAAATCATATTCCAATATAAATAATTATCTAGAAAATCTTCGATTGGCAACAGATGATCCCTAGCCCTGCAGCTGCACTGCCGCGCGCCGGAGATGACTCCGGGCAAAAATGCTAACGCCGAAGCAGTTCACTGTCAACTCCTACCGAGCTCGCCTCGGGAAACAGGCACGGGGCGCCGTCGTTGAGACCCTCCGCGAGATTCCCTACGTTCTCCTACGAGACGAAAATGTCGAGGAGGCAGAGCGAGCGGACATTTCGCGCTTGGGCGGAAGGGGAGAAGCGTCTCCCTAACTTTGACGAGCTGTACAACAGCTATTCCGAACGCGACGTTCGGATAGAGAGAGCGTTGCGCTTGGCGTGTGCCCAGGCCAAATTGTGGTGGAGTCAAGTTCAAAATTGAACACCGTAGTGTCGAGAGCCTGACCACCATCGTGCCCAGCCTTCCAACTGACGGGGGGGGTACCCCGAGAACTTTCGCCTACGATCCGATCTGATCGTCCGCTGCTAGCAGACGACCGATCATCAGCATAGGACGCCTGGTCCGATTTTTGCGTTTCCATCTCACCTTGTGTACCCGATGGAATGGGCTGGTTACACACTAGGTGGACGGTTGCTTGGTGGAGACTTTAGAGAAGATTGATATGGATGTACCACCTCTGGGGTACCTGATCCAAAATTCGAACGAAAGATATAGCGATATAGCCGACCGGCAAACGAAGTGGAAATCTTCACTCCGAATGCGGTTAAATCTGGCACTTGACTGCACGCAGCAGTGAGTAATCCATCCAATATAGTTTCTGGTACTTGACTGCAAAAGCAGTGAGTAATCCAGCCAATAGTTTCTTGGCACTTGACTGCAGCTCGCAGTGAGTAATCCAACCAATTCCTGGGACTTGACTGCAGATCGCAGTGAATGACCCAGCCAGTAAAAACACGTTCCAAACGTGGCGGGAGTTGGACTTGAGTGGTGAGTGAACGTAACGAGTTTTCCCTGTCGTGGGGCTTTCGGTGGAGCTCTGTCCTTGCCGGGATTATGAGCGTGAGGGGACCCTTTTAACCCTATGCTCCCAATGACTCCGACCGAATCCACTGGCGACTTACGCAACCCGATGTAATACGAACACTATATTATTTAGCCAATAAAAATCCAATATGTAAACTATATGTAAACCGTGTACCTTACCTCAAATCGCGTACAAAACACTCCACGCACACGATTGGCTTAAAATACTCCGTCCTTTCAGCCAACCAGATCGATCTGCCTTGAAAACTGGTACACTGGTGCAAACTGGTCAAAATATTTTCATCGCACTTCACCACAGCCGCCCCTGAGTCTGGTCGCAGCCGCACAACGGTAGCGGCCCGATCTCACAAACAGTCATCGATTCCATGCAATCTTCCGAATCCGGTGTACCAGGTAATTCCACTTGACTTCCGATCGACACATTTTCCACTAACATTTATCTTCATAGGTGATCGGCGCTCGCACTCCCCGCATCTTCAAACTCCTGACCGATCGGACCACTCGGACGACTCGGGTGACATTCAGATTGTCGCAGAACAAGATGAGTCCCGAGTCGAGGTCGACCGGTCCCAACAAAACATTGATGCGCTCCGGGAGGAGTTGAGAGTTGCGCTCTAAAAGCACCGCAACAGAACAGATCAGGTACGCCATTCAACTGATAACTTCACGTTATATCTATCCTCACTTCTTGCTGCATGTAGATCCACTGGTGATAGATGTCCTCCCGACTGTGCATACACTTGTCGACACCGTTCGTCAGGTTTACGGCCACTTCGATCTGCTCCAAGCGATTTTGGAAGGGATGATCGGCAATCGTCACGACTTCTGCCGTCTCGAGATCAACCGATCGCGTCTTCAGGAGTTGCACGCAGTTGTCGTTCGACAATGCTCACATCCTCGTGATCGGTCGCTCATATACTCCCAACGACTCGAGATGGAGCGGAATATAGCTGAGCTAAAGCTCACGATCGACGACTATTCCGGAAGAATTAGTGCCTCCCAAGATCAGCTAGGCATTTGGACCCAAGAGTCGGATCGACTATGGGGAATCGTCTGCGGGTGCAGTGATGAGTTGGCTACGTGCCTATCCAAGTCGCTGATCGCCGATCGCATTCCTCGTGGAGTAACATCGAGCGCCCTCGCGGACCCACAGGCTCATTCAGGTGGTACGATTTCACAACAAATTCGGGCGGAAATTCTCGCCATTCATTGGCTGAAATTCCGCCCCCCAAAATTCGCGCACACAACAAGAGGCGTAAGGGTGCCTCGAGAGGCGCGAGGGCGCGGGACCTATAGTGCGTCCTGGTGCGTGAAAAGAAGCTGGGAGAGGTGCAATCGCTAGCCAAGACATGGGCGCAAATTCCAAGTGCGGCGGAGGATCCAGTTATGGAAAGGAAGGCTTCGAAAAATCGGGCGCCTCGACCCGCCACACTGTTCCGTCCAAGTCGGCATTAACCTCGCCTGGGGCGGATTCGGAGATGGATCGGTGGGTTTAGATGATCTACTTCTCGCTTTATCTCAATCCCGATCCACCCAGCGTCGTCGATCGGCTGTCGCAGTTGAAGAGTCGACGTCAGGAGCAGACCAAGTGGTGCACCCGGATCGCGACAGCGCTCAAGAATCGTCGAAACCGGCTGTTGAGGCGCCCGAACCAACTCTTCTGCCCGGCACTTCTGATATATATCGTCATGCTTTGTTGGAGACATGGAAGGTTGACGTACCTCTCCGTCCTTCAGGTCTGCCTGCTGCCGACCCTTGATCTCGGGGCAGATCGAAGGAGACGATCCGATCTGATAATCGTCGCTCATATTTCATTAATAATAGACTCCATTTCAGATAATCCGATCGTCCTTTTTGTCATAGCATTTATCCACATTAGTCACGGTCCACTCTTACCACATCCAACTGTATCCGCATCGAAAGAGTCATTATCGTTGCCGCCAAGAAAAATAATCCACATCCTTAAGCCACTTTGTCATCATCGAAATATCACTAGTTCATCACAGTTCGCCACACACCCGTAGTTGTAATTACAATAAACATCACAAATTCACACCGGTCGGTATTGCATATCGGTATCCGATCGATTTTTGCAGATCGGTAGCCGATCAATATTGTCGATCGGTAGCCCATCGGTTTCACCCTATCGGCACTATTGCAAATCTTGTTTTCCCACTTCGTAAGTCCGTGTCTCCCCATAGACATTCTGATTCCGTCGGTTTTGTTCGGAATTCTTAGCCAGATCGCCATAATCAAGATCGGATTCACAGATCTCAATTGTTTCCTTGCGATCTTCCAAGCTGATCGGGTGTTCCCGGGGCGTTTGACCACAACATGTCTTCTGGGTCTATCTGTCATCCAAATGGGCGGTCGAATCGGCATCATCACTTTCGACATCAGCAGGGCCCTTCCCGATCAGCCAGTATTTCTTATCCCATCTTATTTCTTTGGGCTGATCGGTTCGATTGGGGTGTTGGCAACTTGCGGAACATCCAGAGTCGCCTCGAGCGGATCGGCTAGCACTTCAGGTGGGGTAGCCACATTCCAGATCGGGTTCGCCGATCCATCAATACACTTCTCCCCTCCCCAGTGCATGCACGTCAGGTCATCAGGTAAGGCTATGTCGCTCGGTCCGCCCCTGTTTATCGGGAAATGCTGACCCCCTTCGACGGGCTACCCTTCAGTGCGACCGACTTGAGTGGATGTGTCGCCATACTAATCTCCAGCGATAATACGATCGTCCCCATCTGCCGTTGGTCCCATTGTCACCCGATCTTGCGATGCGACTACGTTAACAACTCTTGGCACATCTGCCAATGTATCGGGTAACTGTGCTGGTGACCTCTGGAACATCCTGATTGCTACGTGATCTGTCCTTCCGTCCGAGGTGGGAGGATTCGATCGAAATGAATTCCATGGTTAACTTCGTTCGGCTTCAACGTCCGGTTCGTAAAAGTAACCGGATGGTACACTCCATCATGTTCGTGCACTAGAGTGGCAGAAATGGCCCACTTACTAGCGTACACAATGACGATCCGCATTTTTCCGGATCGAAGTGTCTGAGAATCGGTGCCGTCGCCATATTGGCCTTCAGCATACCGAAAGCACCTTTGCATGCTTCATGTAATCCTCTTCCTCCACCCGCGGAAAATCTGCGGGCAGATCAGAGTCGCGGCCCTCCCGTAAAGTTGTCCGATCTCCTTCGCGCAACATATGGTAGTCGACTTCCCGGAGCTCGTACAGCACGGCCGCGTAAATCGCGAAGTCTTCAATGAAGCGGCTGTAGTAATTTAGGCTCCCTAGGAAGGACTGCATTGCCTTCAGAGATCTGGGAAACGGGAGGTTGCTCAGTGACTCCAAATCCTTGGGATTGGCCTCCAGTCCTCTGATCGACACCATATGACCCAAATAGGCGACCTTGGACATGCCCCAAAAACTCTTCACAGCACTATCGACAGGTTCCAGCGATCGCATGTCTCCAACAACCGTTCAACCTTCTCGAATAGATCGCTCCATGACGAAGCAGGTATCAGAATGTCGTCGATATACCAACGCCTCCCCGGAACGGACGGTCACCTGTTCCGATCGGGTTCACCCTCTGTAAATACATAATGGTTTTCGGTGGGGTCCCGATAGGTACTGATCTTGAAGTGTCCATACAATGCGTTGTCGATCAGTTTCTGGTAGATCTGGGGCGCGTTCTTCAAACCGAACGGCATACGGTTCCACTCGAACATACCGAAAGGCGTAACAAATGCGGAAATCTCGCGAGCCCGATCGGTCGTCGAAACCACCCAAAATCTACTTGCCATATCCAGTGAGCAATACCATAGGGTCTTGTCGAGATCTTCTAGCAGATCGCTCTGATCGGGAATGTTGACATCCCGATCACCCACTTGAAGATCGTCCTAGGTGACTTCGGCCGGATCAGCAGACACTTCAGGGAGGACTGCCATCTGGCTCTCCAGCTCCTGAATATATTGATCCCCGCCCTCATGGATACAAACTTGGTCGTCTTCCGGGGCAATATCACCCAAACCGTCCTGATCGGTTGAACACTGCTGTTCCCCATCGGCGGTCTGCCTTTCAACGAAATCGATCTACTTAAGCGTTCCATCGTGGTCCACCCCAGCAACGCCATGTTCCCCTTTTCCTATTCCCGGCTCCACTGTCGCCGGTTCTTGTGTCGCCACCACGTTGACGAACCTTGGCTCATCTGCTTGATGGTCCACCGTGTCCGGAGACTGCGGTGCCTTGCTTTGAACTAACATCTTCTTTGGGGTTACATAGCTGGTTCGTTCCACCATAGGTGAGGTATCTTCTTCCACCGATCCATCATCGCTGATCAGATCGGTGGTCGCTTGGTATGCCAAGTTCCGCCAGCCACATACCGACGATTGTACCGTTGCCTAAAACCAGCGGTTTATTACCGATGCTAGTAACTCGTACGCGATCGCTTCGATCTCCACCGTCCACAAACGTCGGTACCCAGTGATTGCCCCTGGTAAGTCACAACTTCTTTGTCCGATGTTCCTTTCCAACCGAGATATCTGCCGATCGACCCACCGGAATGGTGATATCTTGGTCCCACCTCACCAGATCAGTACGTGATCCGTATAGGGGGCGTCGACGAGCCAGATGGATCTATTCGTCTGGAAGCGTAAGCACTCCATGCGACAGATCGAGGCGTATGCCTGCCGGCACCATAAAATCCATACCAAGTAATGCGTCTTGGCCGGCCAGCTTACCAACCCTGGCGGTGAAGACGTAGACCAATAAACCAGAAAAGCGGCCATGCGGATCCTTGGGATCGCCGTCGAATTGTAGTCAAACGCCATTGTCGAGGCTAAGTTCGCCTTACGTGTCCTGTCTTTACCCGTACCACTGTGGCCATCGTCAATTTCGATGATCGACTCCATGTAGAAGTCACTACTACTTGCCGATTTGCTGGGGCGGGTTCGGCGCGACCTGCGTTTTGTCTTGAAAACCGGTCTAACACCTTCAGACAGCTGGTCTGTTGATGTTATTGACTGAATTTCGACGTCCGCACATATTGTCTCGTTTTCCTGAGCAGATCGGCTTGGTGAACGAGGGCGCAGAGGTGATCTGCCTCGATCAGCGGCGTAACGCTTCATCATAGCCTCAATCATGGCTTGCATGCTTGCTTCCATCGAGGGAGAGGTGACTGGATCGGTCTTGAGAGGTGCCGATACCTGTGGGCGCCCCTGGGGCCCCGACTGGCATGCCGCCCCTTGTTGCCGCACGTCCCTTTTTTGTTCCGTGCGACTGGTACCGTGAATGGTACAGCGATCCATCGTCATCCGCTCCAAGCCGACCTCCAACTAGGACGAGCACTTGGAGGAAGGTGGCGACCCATATAGCGAGCTATCCTCGGAGAATGACTTCTCGACAGGTGATCGCACGAGGTTTGGGGCTTCTAACGCGATTGTGGGAGTTGGGCGGCGCACCGCCCCCACCAATGGAGTCAGATGGTCATGTAGCATTTCCATCGCTTGTTTCAATTTCCACGTATCAATTTCGAATATCTTGCCAACACCATTAGCATTCTTGACCTTTTTAACAACCTCGGCTGGCATCGCCAAAAGATTCTTGACTAGTTGAAGCGGCCGATCGGAGTCGATCGGTTCAGTAGTCGACCCGTGTAGACGATCCGGAATTAGGGGTGTGGTGGAGCGGCTGATCAAAGTTTTTGACGCTTGATCAGGCGTTACCACGGCGCCCGGACTGCCGACTAACGAAGGGGGTCCTCCGGTTGTCCTTGAATGCTTGTGTTTCTGCTCACCTTGTGTACCCGACGGCATGGGCGCGGGTCGCTCTCCAGGTGGCGGGGATGTAAACACGGAAATTCCTTAATGCAAGATTGGGGAAGCTTGTAGAGAGTTGACCTAGGTGTTGATCAGGCGTGATCAAGTGCAATCAAGCTTGAACCAGGTGTGATCAGGCTTGATCAGTAGTGATCAGTCAGTAATGATCAGGCTTGGGAAGGCACTAAACGTCGTTGATCAGCTGTGATCAGGCTTGATCAGTCTCGATCGGGTACTGAAAGACGTTGATCAGCTGTGATCAGGCTTGATCAGGCTCGATAAGGTACCGAAAGACGTTGATCGGCTGTGATCAGACTTGATCAGGCTTGATCAGGCACTAAAAGTAGTTGATCAACTGTGATCAGGCTTGATAAAACGTTAAAAGTCGCTCAGGTACAAGTTGGTGCGATCTGCGAGTTGTTGATCGCGGGTCACGAGCTGCAGAGTGTCGATCAGGTGTTGATCGGAGAAGGGGGTACTTGATCAGGCAGCGGAAGTTTTCACTGCCCGATCATGGAGCCTCTTAGTCTTAGACAGCTAAAGGAACACCCAAATACTTGTATTCCTAGCCTAGACATACGAGGGGGGGGGGTAAATCTTACTTAACCCACCTAGAGTTCCCGTGGGGCGCTTACAGCAGCCAAACTCTAGGGGCCAAACGTTAACCAAACGTGGAGAGGTGAGATAACTGCTCAATCACACTCCCAAAACCAAAAAACTTTTATATAAGAACCGCTGACACAGCGGGCGGAGTTGCGGGGTGAGTTCTCAGCACTCTACGTCTGCCGGTGGGCCAAAAACGCACAACGTGCTCCCGCCCGGGACGTAGATGTGGAGAAGCGTGCCCAAAATTTGGCACACTTCTGGTCAAGTTTCGTCAAGGTATTTGGTCTAATTTCGGATTGGTTTAAACAAGGGGGGCTTTTCAGCCTATCAGACTCAAGAAGTGTCAAAAACGCAAGTTTTGGTGAGTCACCGACTTTGGGTATTTTACATATTTTTCTGTGGGTACATTTAGGGACTATAGGGTAGTAGTTTTTTAGTTGTGGTTTTTCCAAGTAAGAGGCTTTTGGTTGTGGATTTGCCTAATAAAGTAGAAGTCTTTTGGCTGCAGGATTTTTCTAAGTAGAAATCCTTTGGTTTTGGTTCACACCACAGCTAGGGGTCGCCGTCCTTCCCTTTTCGTACACTAGTCGCCTCCGCCCGCCGCGGAGTGTTTGGGGGCAGAGGGTCAAATTATCCCCTCTCGCCCATTATACCCGGTCTGGACGCGCCGCACGCGCACTTTGGCCCACCGGAAGTTCCTCGACGGGAGTACGATTTGGCGATCTCAACACCTCAACTCAAGTACGTTTGGAATGTGCTATTCACTGGGTTGGTCTTGGCGTGGAGATATCGTTTGTGGAGTTTCACGAGCATATTGGGTCTTTACGCGGACATATTGACTTGTTTTAATATTGGTTGGAAACTAGACCGGTTTTGGGCTTATTTCGTATTCGTCGGGGGCTAGACCGGAACGGTCGGTCTACCCTCTATTATTTCGTATTGGTCAGGTCTTGATCGTTTGGACGATCGACCTATTGGAAGTTATCTCTTGGAGTGTTTTTGGTCTGTTTGTGTCTGGGGTGAAGAGTTCCGCCCCAGAGATACCTACCCAGATCGGTCTTCTATATTCAAGACCGCTTCGATCCAATCTGCGATCCCGATCCACCGAGTGTGTAACTAGCCCATTCCATCGGGTACACAAGGTGAGATGGACACTAAACAATAGGACCAAGTGGGTTCTGATGACGACCGGTCGTCTGCTTGCAGCGGACGATCGGACCAGATCTCGAGTGGTGGTCCGCGGAGTACCCCCTCCGAAAGTTGGAAGGCTTGGCGCGATGGTGGTACTCAGGTTATCGATGCTAATGTTTTCGATTTCGAACTTGACTCCACCACAATGGTGCGCGTGCCCGGATCACTTGGTGATCGTGGATATAACCATGCTGATATTCCATCAAAAATTGGATTCGAAGATTTGAATGATTTGAATATGGAGTCGTTCTGGAGAGGATGTAAGGAAAGTCTATCGCCTTACGTTCTCGTTGTTGATAAAGATGGAGATGTCCTATCTGGCCTGGCGGAGGACCACATCGGGATTAATAAGCTTTTTCCTCCCCAAAAGGCTCCCACCGGAGCCGATCGGGACTATATCAGGTCTTGCTATAGTTCCGGAAAGGATCAGGACCAAGGTCCTGATCCTATGTGTATGAATGAAAAAATTGATGGAAAACTAAAAGATGAAAATTACTTGGAGGCTGACTGGAACGATCCGGTCTATCTCCCTAAAGTCCCCAAGGTACCCAAGGTGCCCAGAAAAGGGCTGGGAATGCCACCCGACGAAGACGACTTCGAAGAAAAGTCGAAGGTCGGGGATAAGGCTATCACCGAACAAGACCTGGACAAGATGTATTATGTTTTTGAATTGAAGCTATTTGTTCGCCAAAACCAGGTCTTTCGGGTGTTAGACTTCCATATCCCCGACCGTCTTCTCGGTCCCACTACCGAGCCGATCCAGAGTGATCGACCATTACTGCTCGTCAAGAATTTGGTGGCGATGTTGGCGGAGATTGGCATTAAAATGCAGAACCCCGGCGGTGTCAATGAATTGTTTGAATTTGATGCTTGGAGACTGGAGGCGTCGATGTCGGACCTCCACGACCGTTTGGTGCCACTGGTGGGGGCGGTTTGCCGCCCAACACCCACCACGGCAATGAAGGTCGCCGAAGCCTCCACAGAGCTTGTTGACATTGGTTCCGATGATGAATCGGTCTATCAGTCTCCACAGGCCTCGAACAGCTCATCAGAGTTGGAGACCGGTGTCGAGCGGATGACCATGGGGGTGGACCATGCCCAGTCTGAACAAAAAAGGGGCATGCGGTAGCAAAGGGCTGCTTGCCAGTCGGGGGCCCAGCGACCCCCACAGGCCTCAGTTCCGCAGAAGGAGGGTATTAACACGTTGCCCATGACTCCAGCTAACGTCCAAGCTATGTTTGAGACGACGATGGAGCGTTTCATGGAATACCGGGTTAGACCACCTTTGCGCCCTCATGTCCAAGACCGGTCTACCCAACAAAGTGCCAATGTTTGCCGAGATGTGGATATGGAATCGGTAACATCTATGGATAACCCTACTCGAAGTGCTAAGCAAGTTGGCAAATGGAAGCGCAAGCCGAAACCGGCCAGACCGCGTAGACAAAGCAAGACAAGTGATTGTGACATGGAGTCGGTCTGCGGTCTTGACGACCACTGTGGGTCTGACGGTACGGGCGCTGGCAAGCCACGCAAGGCTAACCTAGCTTCCACTATTGATTACGACTTTGGATCTGCTGCTATTCCGCGCATCCGTATGGCCGCGACGACCGACCTCGAGGACTTCACTGGCAAGGATGATGATGAAGACCAGTACCGGTCTTGGTTCGGTCGGGTCAAGTCTGCGTTCCTGCGAGACCAGACCCCGAAAAGTGAAAGATGTCTAATCTTCCGGGATTTGTTGAAAGGACCGGCTGCCAACTGGATCCAACAGTTAGACCGGGATGTCCGGTCTGACTGGGACCAGCTATGCGCAGAGTTTGAAGGGCAATATTGTAACTCTGGATTTTCGAGTGCTCGCAAGTATCACCATATGCAGAAGCGGAGCGACGAGACACCGATCGAGTATTTGCATCGGTTGAACGTGGATGCGCTTCGTGCAGGCATAACGGTTAAAGAGAATAACCCTCCGAATGGTGCTGCTCTGGAACATGTGGGTCACTACATTAGTACCCTGGACGATCAAGAGCTGGCGGACCAGCTTACTCTGCAGCGTCTTAGGGACGCGGGTGAAGTTGAACAGACTCTACGGATGCTACAGCAGTCGCGTAGCATGAGGACGAAGAGTGCCGGTGGATCAGGTCGCTATCGTTCCAAGACCCAGACCGATCCGGTCAAGAGACCTTGGACCAGACCAACCCGAGCGGTCAAGGCGATCGTAGCCGAAGACACCACGGGATCGGAAGGAGAAAGTGGAAGTCAATCCATCCAGGAGTCATCGGATGAAGACCAGTATCGTTACGTCTATGTTGCGGGACCTGCCCCGAAGACCAGGTCGAAGTCCGACCAGGTAGACCGGAAGGGAAAGAACGGAAGCAAGTCCGATCTGGACCGACCTCGTCAGAAGTGCTCCCACTGTGGGTCGAGCAAACATGATGGTCCAAACTGCTGGAAGAAGATGGTGTGCAAGAAGTGCGAGAGACGCGGCCACCCGACTGACCACTGCCTCTTCGTATGCAAGTCATATGGAGAGATCCACGAGGCCGGCCACTGCAAGATTGAAGAATTGTTTAACATGATGCCCAAGTGGTACGTGCCGGACAAGCACGCGGGGATGCTGCTGCCGGAGGCAGAAAAGATGTTAAACTAGAACGCTCGCCAGGTTGGAATCTGGATCGAGCCGAGCATTCTACGGTTCCCAACTATGCATATGTCGGCAAGGAGGATAAGACCGACAATACACGTTCTATTCCAAATTGCGTCGACCGAGACTATCCGGTCTACAGTCTGAAGACCGATGAGTACTCCCGGACTAAGGTGGTTATGCAGTTGGACTTGCTGCCTGGAGAATCCCGCGGAAACTGGAAGTATCACGCGCCTGATAAATGGTTCAAGCAGGCAAAAGCCTGTGGCAAGATTAATAACCAGAAAGCGACGATGTTGTTCGACTCTGGAGATGAAGTATCGATAATCGACTCCGCCTTTTCTCGTAAGGTCGGATGTCGTATAGACGACAAGAATGCGTCGGGATCGGCGAAAACTCTTATATGACCGAGGGAAGAACGCGTGTGAAAATTACTTTGTCGGGATCGCTGGTCTACTTTTTCAGCGCTTGGGTTGGCAAGTTGGCTGGTCAGGACGCTTTACTAGGAATGGATTTCATGGTCCCAGCTGGTATTCGCCTAGACCTGTCACATGGAGTGCTTACACTCCCAGATGAGGTCCAGGTCCAGTTAGCTGGTAGAAGACCTCTGTATGGTTCGTATACCGATCTGGTCCGGTGGGACCAAGACCTCACTATCCCAATCGGCCGGTCTGCCGATACCCCGGTTGAAAAAGGTTTCCGTTCGAGGAAGTTGTGGTTGACCAGGGGCGATCGGTGGGTCTCGACCTTCGTAAAGAGTGCTGGTTGACGTGATTTTGTCCGTGTTACCAATATCGGTGACAAGCCGCTGACACTGGACAATAACACTATTGTCGGTATGTGGTTAGCAGAAGGGAAGGTACCAAGGAAGATGGGGTTCGTCTCGATTGGATCGAGGCGGTATGTCGAGTGGCAAACCTGGCGTACCAATCGACCACCGATCTTATCAGTGATAATAGGTCGGTGGAAGAGGATACATCACCTTCAGTGGAAAGACCAAGTTATGTCACCCCCAAAAAGATGTTGGTCCGAAGAAAGGCACCGCAGTCACCAGGAACGGTGGACCATCAAGTAGACGAGCCAAGGTTAGTCAACGTGGTGTCAGCACAAGACCAGGCGACAGCGGAGCAAGAAACGGAAGAAGGGGAACATGACATTGCTAGGTCGGACCATGACGGTATTCCTAATCATACCGATATCAGTGAAGGACAGCCCGTCGATCAAGACCGGGGGCATTCAGCCGGTCCAGATGGTCTAGGTGATATCGCCCCAGAAGATGAACAAATCTGTATACATGAAGGCGGGGAACAGTACATTCAGGAGCTGGAAAGCCAAATGGCAGTCCTCCCTGAAGTGTCTGCCGACTCGCCCGAAGTTAAAATGGATGATTTACAAGTGGGTGATCAAGACCTTAACAGTCCAGACCAGATCGAGCAGTTGAAGAATATCATATGGAAGAAAATACATCTGCTGATCGGAAAGGGCAACGCCTTAACACCTGCAGCCCGTGGTGTGATTTGTGATATTGATGTTGGAGATGCCAAGCCGATTGCCCAACGATGTCAACGCGTGGCGCCACAGTACCGTGAAAATCTTTCTGATCTCATTAAAGAACTGTTGGTCACCAATATTATTAGACCGTCGACCTCGCCATGGGCCTCGCCGATCGTAATTGTTATCAATAAGAACGGCGTTGACATTAGACTGTACATCAACTATCTGCTGGTAAATCGGTTGACTAAACTCATGGTTTACCCGATGCCGCTGATTAATGATCTGTTGGAAGACCTCGACAAGACCTTGTGGTATTGTTCGCTAGATATGGCAAGTGGATTTTGGGTGGTCTCGATGACTGATCGAGCCCGTGAGATTTCCGCATTTGTGACACCGTTTGGTCTTTTCGAGTGGAATCGTATGCCGTTCGGTCTGAAGAACGCTCCCCAAATCTATCAAAGGCTGATAGATAACGCATTGTACGGACACTTCAAGATCAAGACCGATCGGGACCCCGTTGAAAATTATGATGTGTTTAGAGAGGGTGAACCCGATCGGGAAAGAGGACCGTCCGTTCTAGGGAGGCGGTCGTACATCGACGACATTCTTATACCTGCCTCGTCATGGAACGATCTGTGCGAGAAGGTTGAACGATTGTTGGAGACATGTGACCGCTGGAACCTATCTATCAGTGCCGTGAAAAGTTTTTGGGGTATGTCCAAGGTCGCCTATTTAGGCCATATGGTCTCGAACAATGGTCTAGAGGATAATCCTAAGGACCTGGATTCGTTAAGCAACCTCCCGTTTCCCAAGTCTCTGAAGGCAATGCAGTCCTTCCTAGGAAGTTTAAACTACTACAGCCGCTTCATCGAAGATTTTGCTATCTACGCGGCTGTGTTGTATGAGCTCCGGGAAGTGGACTACCGTATGTTGCGCGAAGAGTACCGGGCAACTTTACATGGGGGCGCCGACTCTGGTCTTGCTGTAGATTGTCCGCAAGTGGAGGACAAAGACCATATGAAGCGTGCAAAGTTTGCTTTTGGTATGTTGAAGGCTAAGATGGTGACGGCACCGATTTTGAAGCACATCGATCCCGAAAAGGTCCCGACCATTATTGTATATGCTAGTCAGTGGGCCATTTCGGCCACTCTAGTACAAGATCATGATGGTGTGTACCATCCGGTCACGTTCACGAGCAGAACGCTGAAGCCAAATGAAGTGAACTATGGAATTGTCGAGAAAGAAGTTCTGGCGTTGCTACAAATTCTGGATGTGTGTTACAACCTGCTGGTCGGCCGACCTATAAAGGTCCTGTCAAGACGGTCTACTTTGGCCTGGCTATTATCAGCCAATGGGATGGACGGACGTCTAGGCAGATGGTCGGCGGTCTTGTCGCAGTGGACCCTCGAGTTCGTTAAGTGCACCAGGGGCGAGGAAGAGATATTGGGCACATTAGCTGCCAGTATCACCCCTCGGTCTGAAGTGGACGAGGCATTGATAGCGATTGCCCCGAGGAAGCAACCTCGGCAGTCAGTTTCGAGACCGCCACCGACCGTCGACCATGATGAAGAGCTCTTGGTCTTAAGTTTTGACGGATCAGCAAGCGTGAAGAAGAAGGTCGGCGCCTATAGTGCCATATTGTGGAAGTTGCCACAATGGTCTATAGTTGCAGCCGCTGCCGATTTCACGACGGATATTACTGTTAACGAGGCGGAGTACCGAGGTCTACTTCTATGTCTGGACCTGCTGTCGTCGCAAGAGAAGGGGCGATTCATCATATGTGGTGACTCCAACCTAGTGATCAGGCAGATCACCGGAGAGATCGACTGCAAGGCTCCACGGCTGAGGTCGTTAAATGATCGAGTAATGAAGGCATTGAAGGACCATGCCAACCACGAGCTATTGCACGTGAAACGGGACTGGAACAGAAGCGCCGACTACCTTGCGACCAAGGCTATGCGAGACCAGACCGGGGCTACGATCACCGAGGAGGCCGTTCTTGATGAATTGATGAAGATAAACAGGCTCCCCGAGGTGATCGGACCCAAGAACGCTCCGGATCAGGTGCATGTGATGGTCGCGACTAGACCGAAAGCTCGGAAGTCCCACCAACCGTTCCCAAAGGAATGGTTGAGTGAATCTGTTGTGCAACGACTAAGGGCAGAACGGATCCTCAAGGCGCAGGACGAAGAAGAATGGATTGTGAATTTGAAGACCTACCTGCGCGGTGAATTCTCTAAGTTGACGAATGGTCAAGCGAAAGAATGTGACAAGATCGCAGAAAGTTACGAAGTGGATGAGGATGGTTTACTATATTACTGCCGCGATGCCGACCAAGACAGTGCAGACCGGGACCGATTGGAAAAATTGGTGATTCCTGAGTTGCTGCAGCCGGATGTCCTCCATCACTACCATGTGAGTCTAGAAGGGGGACATCAGGGCATAGGCAGAACGTATCACAAGATCAGGTCCCACTTTCACTGGAGAGGTCTTTTCCGAAGTGTACAGAAATATGTGTGTTGTTGTACGGATTGCGAGACCGGAAAGGGTAGACCGGTAATCAAGGGGCGATCGCCCGGAAATATCGAAGCTACCTACTCTTTCCAGGTCATAGCGATGGACCATATACCGTCGCTGCCTAAATCGACATATGGCAATACTGAGTTGTTGATCTGGGTAGACCTGTTCACCGGTCTAGTTATTGCGAAGGCAATGGCGTACCGGTCTGCCGAGCAGATCGCCATAAGTTACGAAGAATGCGTGTTCCGAAGGTTCGGCGCCAGCGAGGTCATCAGACACGACCGAGAACCCGGTTTCATGGCCGAGGTGTTCCGGTCGTTTAACAATATGCTGGGTCAGAAACAGAGCGCGACTGTAGCCGGTGCGTATACGCAAGGTGCGGCTAGCGCACAGAGGAAGGCTTTCCTTAAAGGGGCGTTCACCGCTACTTAGCCGATACGCCCTTATTAAGGGCTTAGTAGGAGAGAGCTCTCCTACTCGGAGCCAAGATTCCCGGGTTAGTTTACTCTAGCCTGTACTAGTGCCTTAACGGCAAGGCTCCCTTACAAAGGGTGTAGCTAAGGGGAGGGCTCCCCTTACGCTACGGCACTCACTACACGCACGACCGGTCGAGGTCGTGCGTCTGTACTAAGGAGTGGAGAGTAAACTGAATATATTTAATATGTAAATTTTTAAACTAATATAAACTATATGTAACACTAAGTAGAATTGTCCTAATTCGTACCTAGCTAAAATGTAGTGTACACACCTGTGTACTGACAAGTGGATGGCTGACACACCACCACACCAAGGTCCCATGCCCTAATTGGTTAAAATAACCAAAGGTTCGAAACCTCTCAACCCGGCCAATACTGGTCTCAACCGTGGTGTACCAATGTACACTAACACTCAGTGTTACACGAATGTAACCCCGTTACATCCTCCCCCATCAAGACTATTGCTTACGCAAAAAACAAAATTTTGATGGAGAACTCCAACGCCAGTACCTCTGGATATCCATTGTACACCTTCAGTGGTGCTATGGACGAAAACTATTCCGACAACTCGGAATTAGATGCCCTTGGGGAGATCTCCCCAACGGCTGGCCACGCTGACAGCGCCGAACGGCGCTGCCGGTCATCCAACCCATTCCCCACACGTGGGGAGAACGCACTAACTCGTGCGCCATCGTTACCCGCTAGGGGTGATACCCCCAGGTTGCCACAGGCAACCACCACCAATGAACCGTCCTTGGTTCAAGAGGCCCGACGTTCCGGACGTGCACATAAGGGACCTCGCGACCCTCAAAAGAGGGCTAAGAACGCGTTCAAGAGAGTCTTAGTCTCTTATACCCCTGGACCAACGGATATACTCTCGCGTGAAATTTCGCATCGGAACCAACTCCGGGCCCGAATACTAACGCCCAAACATTATTCCGTAAAGGCCTACCGGACGCGCCTCGGGAAACAGGCACGCGGTGCCCTCGTGGATGTTCTGCGCGAGATTCCCCTTGTTCTCCTGAGGGAAGAAAGCGTCGAAGACGCAGAACAGGCGTTCCGCGCCTGGGCGGAAAGGGAGAAACACCTCCCCAGTTTCGATGCGCTGTACAACAGCTTTTCCGAACACGACGTTCGGGTAGAGAGAGCGCTACGCTTGGCCTATGCTCAGGCCAAAGCGCAAGGGCAATTTCCTGCCTCCTATTATACGCGCTCTGCTCTCGATGTGGTGCCGGAGATCAATGCAAGCACCTAATCTGCCTCCGGCAAACTCCCAGCTATTGGGAGTGAAGGGGCTTCTTCAGCCCCTTTGGTCGTTGACTCTCAGTGGGATTCTCCCGCTCGAAAGCGTCAACGACGTCACGGCAATCCTGCCGCAGGGGAGTCTCGTACTCCCACGAGTTCTGGGAATGTGGATACCCTTTCCACTTCACCAGGTACTGGGTCTCACCCCGGTGATGGCGTCGTGCCATCAGGCGTTCCACATGATAATGTGGCGTACCCTCCGTATCGAGCACTGGAGGAGGGGGTCGCGCTATTGCGGCGTGACTTCCACGAGCGCTGTGATCGGCACAGCCTTCACATCCAAGATGCTCAGGAGGAACTCCGCAACGAGGGGAGTGCGAATGAACGCCTCGAGGAGCGGCTTGCCTCTCTCGAAACTCTCGTTGCGGAGCTTCAGGGTTGTATATCAACCCTGTCGGAGATGTTCCGACCTGTTGCGCCTTTCGGCTATCCGGTTTCTCACCCTCCTCCGCGAGGGGACCCGCCTCCGGGTTCTGGTATGGCTTAAGCATACCCACATAAAAGGTTGGATGCGTACGCATCGCCTTCGGGATGTCTAAGGTGTACGACAAGCCCTTTCGGGCTAATACCTTAAAGGGCCCCACAAACCTGGGGCGCAGTTTATTGCGCAACACATTTGAAACTGCATGTGTAGGAAGATTTTTAGCGTTTAATAAAACACTTTCCCTACTTTGTTTACCTTTTTGTTACGCCTCCCCTTTCGGTCAGCTTGCTCCTTCTGCTTGTCTTGGCTTTCCGCCCTGGCATCGCAGACGTGTCGTAAGACACTAAGGCGCGTCGATAAAAACTTATCGATGTGCTTTCGCACAGATACAGGGCTGAAATCGGGTAATCCTCCCCCTCAAGCCCTGGGCCACACACATGTGGCGTTAATGGAACCCTCGGATTCACCAATCCGTTCACGTAAAACGGGGTAAACCCCGTAGATGCATGTACCGAATTGTTGATGGCAAATTCGGCCATCGGAAGCATCTCACTCCAACTCTTTGGAGAACCCGGGCATAAACTCCGGAGAATGTCCTCCACAACGCGATTAACGCGTTCCGTCTGATCGTCCGTCTGCGGATGATCCGCAGTGGACATGAGGAGTTTGGTGCCTAGCACCTTAAACAACGCTCCCCAGAATTGTCCCGTAAAACGGGGATCCCGATCTGACACAACGGAATCGGGTAGACCATGCTGTCGAAAGACAGGGTCTAGGAACACTTTCGCTGTTCCTTGTTCATCAATGGACTCTGGCACCGCCGCCAGGTGATCCATCTAGCTCAAACGGTCTACAAAGACCAATATGCCGGTGTTCCCGGCCTTATCCTTCGGAAAACTGAAGATAAAATCCATACTAATGGATTTCCAACACTCCGTCGGAACGGATAACCTCGCCGAAGGCGCAGCTGAACCTTCAGAGGGTTTGACCCTCTGACACGTCTCACAGGTGCGAATATAGGCATATAGACACCGACCAACTTATACATGTTCGGCACCAATACAAAGCGCTTAAAGCGCTGTAGGTCTTATCCCGACCTAAATGACCCCCGGTAGGGGCGTCATGTGCCTCAAAGAGGACTCTATACTTCAGTTCCTCATCATGAGGAACTACCACCCGCGTAGTGTCCTCCGCGCTCGTGCTATAATATAGCAAACCGTCACAGTACCTGTAACGGTGTAAACGAGCTTTATCTCGACCTGACAAGGTTGGCTCAGACGAGCCAAGACCCTTTCCACCCAACGCGCTGATAAGCGCCGTACATTGTGGGTCTTTCTGATACGCCTGGCGTATGAGATCCACCACAGACGTGGTGACGAATTTCGCGTGAGCGAGCTCGTAATCGGGACGACGCGACAACGCGTCTACAATCACGTTCTGGTTGCCAGGTTTATACTTAACCTCAAAGTTGTACTCCGCAAAGAAGGAGAGGCAACGGGCCATCCGTTGCGAGAGATGAGGCGACTTTGTCGCTGTCCGTAAGGACGCGTGGTCAGTATAAACCACGAACGGCTTTGAGCCGAGTACGTGAACCCTAAAATTGACAAGAGCATACTTCATTGCAAGTAGCTCCTTGTCATGAACGGGATAATTCCGTTCCGCAGCTTTAAGCTTCCTCGACTCAAACGCAATTACGCGTTCCCTTCCTGCATCGTCTGCTTGTAACAAAGCACATCCGATTGCAAAATCGGAGGCGTCTCAGACGACACTAAATGGTTTCCCAGAATCTGGGAGAGCAAGAACGGGAGCTTTTAACAAGCTCCCCTTAACCGCTTCAAAATCGTTTTGGTGTTTAGTTTCCCAACACCAATCAACATCCTTCTTAAGAAGGTCGGTCAATGGCTTCGCCATTTCAGCGTAGTTCTCGCTGTACTTGTGGAGATAGTTGGCTAATCTAAGCCACTTCCGTAAATCTCTAAGATTTACAGGCGAAGGCCACTCCACAATGGCTTTCACCTTCGCGGGATCCGCCCGCACTCCATCCTTACCGATGAAGCATCCGAGGAAAGGAATTTCCTCAGCACCAAAGATACACTTGGATGCGTTTGCATATAACTTATGCTCTCGCATACATTAGCACTACTCGAACCTCTATCAGATACGTCTGAACAACAGAAGAGTCTCCTTCCGCACGACTATGGACGAATATATCGTCGAAGTACGTCTGAGCATACTTCCTATGAGGGCGGAAGAGTTGAGTCACCAAGCTATTGAAAGTCACTGGTGCATTTGAAAGCCCTTGTGGCATAACAAGCCACTCCCACAGCATGCCACTAGGCTTGCTAACCGCTGTCAGCGGAATATCGGACGCTCGCATGAGCACCTGATAATACCCGTCCACCAGATCTAAGCCACTGTACACAGTACAGCCCGCCATATTGTTCTCGAGAGCATCCTTCCGAGGAATTGGAGTCTGCATGGGTACAGTAGCTGAATTTAGCTTGTTATACGCATGCACGATGCGCCACTTTCCGTTCGGTTTACGAACACAAAAGGTGGGAGATGAGTGGGGAGACTTACTCTCCCGTACCATCCCTGCCTCTTCTTTCCCCTTGAAGAATGCGTCGATGACGTCGCATTGTTCCTTGAGGAGAGGCCACTGCCTAGTGACGCAGTATTTGGTTCCGGGAACCAAATCAATTTCATGTCGGACTCCCCGATCCGGTGGTAACCCCATCGGCGGGTTGTCACTAATGACATCTCCCAATTCCTTTAGTAAGGAATGGTAAGGGTCCTCAGGATCCGCGAGGATCTTGAGGCCGCTTCGGGCATTTAATGCCTGTTTGGTTTTCACCCAAACTGACTCGTCCATCGTGGATGAGGAGTTCAACTCCTCTTCCGGATGTAATACGACAAACTCGTCGATTTCATCTGCTTTCAAAGCAGTCTCAAACTCGTTGAAGGACATCTCCTCCAACGACAACAGTTCGCCTACCGCAGGCAACCGTTCCAGGCTTACGCCTTCTGTGACAACACCTGTCACACTATTCAGCATCCTATAAGACTGCTGACTACTTCCCTCGGGACTCATCCCGAGGCCCAGATGGGGGGAGTCAATTGCCCCATCTACTGGAAGCGCCACGAGCCTATCCACACAGGCCTCTACCTTTACCACCGGTGACTCACCGGTCTCACCTATAACGGCGTAGTCGGAATCATTTTCGACGTGCGAAAGAGACAAACTTCGGGTCTCTTCGCTTGGAAGCGCGTCGCGCTTAACCACAGGGGTCTCTACCCCTACCACTGGAGTTACCACAAGTAACTCACCAGTCTCGCCTATAACGGCGTGGTCGGAATCATTTCCGACGTGCAAGAGAGATGAACTACGGGTCTCTTTGCGTGGAAGCCTCGCACTTAACCACAGGGGTCTCTAACCCTACCACTGGAGTTACCACAGGTAACTCACCAGTCTCGCCGTTCACGGCGTGAAGATTAACCGCCGAATCCCCCTCGTTAAGGAACTCTTCCTTAACGCCATTGGGAATGATCATTTCAGACACCCCAATCTCTGGCATCTCACGCCAGAATAGCTTTTGCGATCGAGCAAAGGTGGGTTCATGACTCCCCAATGCTTCACCCGACCGCGGGTGCGTTGAGTCAATGGATTTAGACTTCCAGTCTATCCATGGCTCGTGGCATTCCGGCCACTTCATGCCCAGAATGAGGTCATACCTCGAGTCCAAATCCAGGACTAGGAAACGTTCTAAGCTGTCGAAGTCTGCAAACTTCAGTTTAAGGTCAATCGAGACCTTGGGTACAGAAACCTGTACGCCCGTCGCAAGACGGACCGTGACAACGTCACGAGAACTTGCCTCTAGGGCCTCGGCATACAGCCGACTCTTCTCTACAGAAGCCCGTCTGACATAATTATCAGACGCTCCAGAGTTTATCAAGACTCTCCAAGGCTTATCTAAGCCTTTCACGTCCGCAAGGACTACCAGCAAACCTGGCTGGTACACCAACTCGGTGCTAGAAAGCACCGCTTCCCTCGGGGCTTTGTGCTGTCGTCCCCTACCCTGGGGCTTAACAGCACTGAGGGGTCTCCCAGTAGGGCGCCCCGAACCTACTGGGAGTCGTCGTTTCCCGATGGCTTGGGTGAGGGCTTTTTACCCGCCTTCGGCCCGTTGTAGCGAGTGTATCGCTGGGGACTTTTCGGACATCTGTTCCGCAGATGATCCGTGCTTCCACACAGGAAGCATCGCAGTGGCTCATGCCGCTGCAACATAGCTAAGAGCTCTGCCTTGAAGCTCTGCGAGAAAGAGTCAGTGTGACTCTTAGCGGGAGGTTTCTCCTCCGCTTCGAACTGACTCAGGTCCATGGGTTCGGGACCCACCTTAGAGGAACGGAAGTTCCTCTCGGCGTTGAACGCCATCTTGAATACCTCTTCCAGGGATTCGGGTCGGCATCGGAACAATTCCGAACGTGCTGGCCCTTCTCTCAGGCCTCCCATTAAGACGGGGATGGACACATCATCCGAATACGCTTTCGCGTACATCCCTGCCAACAGGGTCTTCAGTTCTTGGACATATGTTTCCAAGTCCCTAGTGCCCTGACGGCACCTCAAAAACGCCAGCTGACTCTGGAAAACCAGATCAGGCGTGGCGTACATGTCCATGAGCTTCTGCTTAAGGACCTTCCATGTTGGAAATACGTCCTTGACTGATTCCGAGCATGTAAACGCCCATGTACGGGCTTTGCCCGTAAGATGGGTCAATGCAAGTCCCACTTGCAAGTGATCAGCGGTCATGTTCGCTGTGACGAAGGCCGTTTCGACCTCTCACAACCAAACATAAAGGTTGTCACCCTTCTCTCCGGTGAACTCCTTTATCTTAAACGATAATGAAGGGCGCAACCCCGTGGAATGACCTCCACTGCAACTCGCCTCATGGGCGATGAGGGCATTGACCCTTGCCTTTACAGCCTCAAGGCCCTGCTCCACTAGGAGCTTCATACCTTCTTCCCCCGTTAAGGGTAACAGCCTTTTAAAGGCTTCCTGTTGGACGAGGGCCAAACTATCCCAATCGTCCTGGTTCATCCTTTGCAGAGGATGTCTAGTCTACCAACACAGGTGTTGGATTGACTACAAGTGCTACCAGATGTAGCCGGTGCGTATACGCACGGTGCGGCTAGCGCACAGAGGAAGGCTTTCCTTAAAGCGGCGTTCGCCGCTACTTAGCCGATACGCCCTTATTAAGGGCTTAGTAGGAGAGAGCTCTCCTACTCGGGGCCAAGATTCCCGGGTTAGTTTACTCTAGCCTGTACTAGTGCCTTACCGGCAAGGCTCCCTTACAAAGGGTGTAGCTAAGGGGAGGGCTCCCCTTACGCTACGGCACTCACTACACGCACGACCGGTCGATGTCGTGCGTCTGTACTAAGGAGTGAAAGTAAAACTGAATATATTTAATATGTAATTATTTATACTAATATAAACTATATGTAACACTAAGTAGACTATTCCTAATTCGTACCTAGCTAAAATGTAGTGTACACACCTGTGTACTGACACGTGGATGGCTGACACACCACCACACCAAGGGCCCATGCCCTGATTGGTTAAAATAACCAAAGGTTCGAAACCTTTCAACCCGGCCAATACTGGCCTCAACCGTGGTGTACCAGTGTACACCAACACTCAGTGTTACCCGAATGTAACCCCGTTACAGCGACGATGGCATATCGTCCGCAAGCGAATGGATCGGCAGAACATATGGTACAAACTATTACAAGAGCAATCAAGATGTACGTTGCCGATCCAGACCAGCTCGATTGGGACGAATACGCAGAAAGGCTGGTGTTTGCACTCAACTCGTCTACCGATCGGGTACGAGGAGAAACGCCTTTTTATCTTGCGTATGGATGGGACCCCCGGTCCACTCTTGAAGCCGCGATACCTATTGGCTACACTCGGACCCGCGATCGTGATGCTCGGCGTTGGCGCATGCAGGTCCAGAAACATTACCAGCATGCAAGAGAAATTGTCAACGAAAAGTTACGTCAAGCTACACAAGACCGGGCAGACCGGAACAACGACCAGGTCCAACCCCACGGTATAGAACCAGGGGCGAGGGTATGGTTGTACCTAGACCGAGTGAAGGAGGGCTATGCGAAGAAGCTGGTTCACATGTGGCACGGTCCTTTCCGTGTTGCCGAGCTGATTGGTGAACACGCTGCCCGTCTAGTAACAACCGGCACGGACTACAGGGTCTTCCCGATCGTACATGTGTCCAAGCTAAAACTGGTCCGAGAATTTCCTGATCGTCCCAAAATGCCCTGTCTAGTAGACGAGGCAGAACGGTTTGATTTCGATGAAGCATTACTGCCGGAGGACAGTTGGGAACGACCGCTGGAGAAGGACGAATTTGAAGTGGAAAAGGTCTTAGATGTCCGATCGGTCAATAAGACAAGGTTCGGCCGGACCCACCGAGAATATCTGGTCCAATGGAAGGACTATGATGAAACAACTTGGATCGATGAGTCCGACCTGAACTGTGGAGCACTACTACGAGAATTCGAACGGGACCGAGTCAGTCGGAACCGTTTCGCAGTAATGCAGACCCATGAAGACCAAGACCAAGACATGCAGTAGCATCGGTATTCCCGACAGGTGTGAAGAGGTGGAAGGTCTTGTGTCTTGTGTATTGTGTATTGTGAATATGTGACGAATTGGAATAGTGGAGTGACGAACGTGGATTGTTTTTCGCGATGTAAGTGGAACGGTTGGTGATAACGTGTCTAGTGCAACTCTGGAGAAAGTGGTGGAATTAGCTCAAGTGATTTGATGACCGAACATGTGAAAAAGAACGATGATATATATTTAGTGTTATCTGGTCGACTACTTACGACCTCAATCGCCATCACCCCACAGACGGCCGACGATCAACGACGGATGCTTTTCAACTTGGTCCTGGTACTGGTTACGCCAAGGTTCTTGTTGGTCTAGTTGGACCAAAGCATCTTTGAGGTCCAAGACCGGTGTATTGCACCCAAGACCGGGCCTGGAGCTGCTTGGTCAGGGTAGACCGGCGTAAACAACCGATCTGCCCTGGCGACCACGGCAAAGTATCCTGATGCGTTCGTGGCGGAAGGGAAGAACTGTCGATTGCCACGTTGGCCAACAAATCATCTTTGTGGAGCTTGGACGTCCCAGGCAAGACCGTAGGTGTTGACTTTGTCGACGCATGAGGCGGTGGAACGCCACCATGCGGACTGGTCTTCTTGGTCTGCTCCGAAGTCGATGCAACTTGAACAAAGCTTTCATGTGGACTTGTTCGCGACTTGGTTGGGATGGGGACAGCAAACTCCGAATCACCGGAGTCTTCGCCGGAGTCATCCCATGACGAGACCTCTGAATACTTGGCACGGTCAGCACCGGCGGTCGAGGGCGCTTGGTTTTTGGAGATGTTACTGTCCTCATCCTCGTACAAGCTTGGTCTCACGAGGGGCGCCTGTATCTTGGCTTGCTTACGAGGCACCGCACGCTTCCCTTCGAGTTCAGGGTCGCGCGCTATGCCCCGCGCCCTCGAGCTACCCGGCGCGTCCGCGCGCTTCTTTGATTTGTGTGCAATTTTGGCCTGGAGAATTTCGGCCAATGAACGGCCTTGGTCTTGGTCCCGGTGTAGGTCCACCAAGGCGGCCGACGCAGACCGGTCTACGCTAGAGGCAGCAACCGGATGCCGACGAGGACGCAACAGGTCAACCAAGCGCTGATGACATTCTTTTAATACCGCCCGACGACCGTTCGCTGCCTGCGTCCAATCGTTCGACTTGCGTTCACAAGACCGGACCTCCTCGGTCTGGTCTTGAATCGAAATTCGGAGCTCAGTGAGACGCCTCTCGAGGTCGTCGCTTTGAATGCTCAACGGGGTCTGGTCAAGCAGGTCTTCTGATTGCTGCTGTTGGACCAGCACAAGCTGCTCCCGAAGATAAATCTGATGAGCCTCCAAGCGGGTCAACCTATTGCGCGCGTTTATTAGTCCGGTCAAAATCTGACGCAGCTGGAGTTCATGCGTGTTAGACTGCCGATCGGCGGCAAGCAGGGCATTAATCGCCTTGCTGATGCCAGGAGGTATACGGGCTGGAGGTATACGGGCTGAAGACAAACGACGGTTAGAACAGGTCCAAGGTGAAGACCGGACATGCATGCTTACGTTGTGTTGCCTGTTGAGCAATCTGCTCCTGGAGACGTGCGATCTCTTCAAGTTCGTCTTGCAACTGCGCGTCGGTCCCGGTCTGATGCCCTGCCGATGTCTGAGGTGCAGTAGAACGATGGGGGCTGCCAGACCGGACCGACCGGACGGGCGAAGTGACATGCGATGACGTGGTATGCGAGGTGCCTACAAGAACGGTCGTTAAGGAAATACAAGAAGGTCAAGTCCAGCAGTGCAAGTACCTGTAACGGATGAAGAACATGGTTGCTCCATGTCGGAAAAGTCTGAATGACCAAGGTTCAACTGAATTTGATGGACGAGGTCAGACCATTGTCGTTGTGCGACACGGTCTGACTCGGGGGCGGCTGTGGAGATGCGTGCCCAAAATTGGGCACACTTCTGGTCAAGTTTCGTCAAGGCATTTGGTCTAATTTCGGATTGGTTTAAACAAGGGGTGCTTTTCAGCCTATCAGGCTCAAGAAGTGTCAAGAACGCAAGTTTTGGTGAGTCACCCGACTTTGGGTATTTTACATATTTTTGTGTGGGTACATTTAGGGACTATAGGGTGTAGTTTTTTAGTTGTGGTTTTTCCAAGTAAGAGGCTTTTGGTTGTGGATTTGCCTAATAAAGTAGAAGTCTTTTGGTTGCAGGATTTTTCTAAGTAAAAATCCTTTGGTCTTGGTTCACACCACAGCTAGGGGTCGCCGTCCATCCCTTTTCGTACACTAGTCGCCTCCGCCCGCGCGGAGTGTTTGGGGGCAGAGGGTCGAATTATCCCCTATTGCCCATTGTACCCGGTCTGGACGCGCCGCGCACGCACTTTGGCCCACCGGAAGTCCCTCGACGGGAGTACGATTTGGAGATCTCAACACCTCAACTCAAGTACGTTGAAACGTGCTATTCACTGGATTGGTCTTGGCGTGGAGATATCGTTTGTGGAGTTTCACGAGCATATTGGGTCTTTACGCGGACATATTGGCTTGTTTTAATATTGGTTGGAAACTAGACCGGTTTTGGGCTTATTTTGTATTCGTCGGGGGCTAGACTGGAACGGTCGGTCTACCCTCTATTATTTCGTATTGGTCAGGTCTTGATCGTTTGGACGATCGACCTATTGGAATTTATCTCTTGGAGTGTTTTTGGTCTGTTTGTGTCTGGGGTGAAGAGTTCCGCCCCAGAGATACCTACCCAGATCGGTCTTCTATATTCAAGACCGCTTCGATCCAATCTGCGATCCCGATCCACCGAGTGTGTAACTAGCCCATTCCATCTGGTACACAAGGTGAGATGGACACTAAACAATCGGACCAAATGGGTTCTGATGACGACCGGTCGTCTGCTTGCAGCGGACGATCGGACCAGATCTCGAGTGGTGGTCCGCGGAGTACCCCCTCCGAAAGTTGAAAGGCTGGGCGCGATGGTGGTAGTCAGGTTATCGATGCTAATGTTTTCGATTTCAAACTTGACTCCACCACACAGCCGTTAAGGCTAGGTTGTAAACTAACCTGGGAATCTTGGCCCCGAGTAGGATTACTCTCCTACTAAGACTTTTAGAAGGGCGTATCGGCTAAGTAGCGGCGAACGCCGCTTTAAGGAAGAGTCTTCCTATGTGCGCTAGCCGCACCGTGCGTATACGCACCGGCTACATCTGGTAGCACTTGTAGTCAATCAAACACCTGTGTTGGTAGACTAGGCATCCTCTGCAAAGGATGAATCAGGACGATTGGGATAGTATGACCCTCGTCCAGCAGGAAGCCTTTTAAAGGCGGTTACCCTTAACGGGGGAAGAAGGCATGAAGCTCCTAGGGGAGCAGGGCCTTGAGGCCGTAAAGGCAAGGGTAAATGCCCTCATCGCTCATGAGGAGAGTTGTAGTGAAGGTCATTCCACGGGGGTGCGCCCTATATTATCGTTCAAAATAAAGGAGTTCACCGGAGAGAAGGGTGACAACCTTTACGTGTGGTTGCGAGAGGTCGAAACGGCCTTCGCCACAGCGAACATGACCACTGATCACTTGCAAGTGGGACTTGCATTGACCCATCTTACGGGCAAAGCCCGTACATGGGCGTTTACGTGTTCGGAGTCAGACACGGACGTGTTTCCAACATGGAAGGTCCTTAAGCAGAAGCTCATGGACATGTTCGCCACGCCTGATCTGGTTTTCCAGAGTCAGCTGGCGTTTTTGAGGTGCCGTCAGGGCACTAGGGACTTGGAAACATATGTCCAAGAACTGAAGACCTTGTTGGTAGGGATGTACGCGAAAGCGTATTCGGATGATGTGTCCATCCCCGTCTTAATGGGAGGCCTGAGAGAAGGGCCAGCACGTTCGGAATTGTTCCGATGCCGACCCGAATCCCTGGAAGAGGTATTCAAGATGGCGTTCAACGCCGAGAGGAACTTCCGTTCCTCTAAGGTGGGTCCCGAACCCATGGACCTGAGTCAGTTCGAAGCGGAGGAGAAACCTCCCGCTAAGAGTCACACTGACTCTTTCTCGCAGAGCTTCAAGGCAGAGCTCTTAGCTATGTTGCAGCGGCATGAGCCACTGCGATGCTTCCTGTGTGGAAGCACGGATCATCTGCGGAACAGATGTCCGAAAAATCCCCAGCGATACACTCGCTACAAGGGGACGAAGGCGGGTAAAAAGCCCTCACCCAACCGTCCGGAAACGACGGCTCGCAGTTGTTGCGGGGCGCCTCACTGGGGGACCCCTCATTGCTGTTAAGCCCCAGGGTAGGGGACGACAGCACAAAGCCCCGAGGGAAGCGGTGCTTTCTAGCACCCAGTTGGTGTACCAGCCAGGTTTTCTGGTAGTCCTTGCGGACGTGAAAGGCTTTGATAAGCCTTGGAGAGTCTTGATAAACTCTGGAGCGTCTGATAATTATGTCAGACGGGCTTCTGTAGAGAAGAGTCGGCTGTATGCCGAGGCCCTAGAGGCAAGTTCTCGTGACGTTGTCACGGTCCGTCTTGCGACGGGCGTACAGGTTTCTGTACCCAAGCTCTCGATTGACCTTAAGCTGAAGTTTGCAGACTTCGACAGCTTAGAACGTTTCCTAGTCCTGGATTTGGACTCGAGGTATGACCTCATTATGGGCATGAAGTGGGCGGAATGCCACGAGCAATGGATAGAATGGAAGTCTAAATCCATTGACTCAACGCACCCGCGGTCGGGTGAAGCATTGGCGAGTCATGAACCCAACTTTGTTCGATCGCAAAAGCGATTCGGGCGTGAGATACCAGAGATTGGGATGTCTGAAATGATCAGTCCCAATGAGGTTAAGGAAGAGTTCCTTAACGAGGGGGACTCGGCGGTTAATCCCCACGCCGTTAACGGTGAGACTGGTGAGTTGCCAGTGGCAGAGGTGTATTCCTCTGAGGCGACTCCAGTGGTAGGGGTAGAGACCCCTGTGGTTAAGCGCGACGCGCTTCCAAGCGAAGAGACCAGTTGTTCGTCTCTTTCGAACGTCGGAATTGATTCCGACCACGCCCTTATAGGTGAGACCGTCGAGTCAACGGTGGTAGAGGTAGAGACCTCTGTGGATAGACGCGAGGCGCTTCCAATAGATGGCGCAATTGACTCCCCCATCTTGGTCTCGGGATGAGTCCCGAGGCCAGTAGTCAGCAGTCCTATCGGATGCTGAATAGTGTGACAGGCATTATCACAGCAGGCGTAAGCCTGGAACGGTTGCCTGGGGTAGGCGAACTGTTGTCGTTGGAGGAGATGTCCTTCAACGAGTTTGAAATTGCTGTAAAAACAGATGAAATCGACGAGGTCGTCGTGTTGCGTCCGGAAGAGGAGTTGAACTCCTCATCCACGATGGACGAGTCAGTTTTGGTGAAAACCAAACAGGCATTAAATGCCCGAAGCGGCCTCAAGATCATCGCGGATCCTGAGGACCCTTACCATTCCTTGTTAAAGGAATTCGGAGATGTCATTAGTGACAACCCGCCGATGGGTTTACCACCGGATCGGGGAGTCCGACATGAAATTGATTTGGTTCCTGGAACCAAATACTGCGTCACCAGGCAGTGGCCTCTACCCAAGGAGCGATGCGACGTCATCGACGCATTCTTCAAGGGGAAAGAAGAGGCAGGGATGGTACGGGAGAGCAAGTATCCTCACTCATCTCCCACCTTTTGTGTTCGTAAACCGAACGGAAAGTGGCGCATTGTACATGCTTACAACAAGCTGAATGTAGCTACTGTGCCCATTCAGTCTCCGATTCCTCGGAAGGATGTCCTCCGGAACAATATGGCGGGCTGTACTGTGTACAGTGGCTTAGATCTGGTGGACGGGTATTATCAGGTGCTCATGCGAGCGTCCGATATTCCGCTGACAGCGGTTAGCACGCCTAGTGGCATGCTGTGGGAGTGGCTTGTTATGCCACAAGGGCTTTCAAATGCACCAGCGACTTTCAATCGCTTGGTGACTCAACTCTTCCGCCCTCATAGGAAGTACGCTCAGACGTACTTCGACGATATATTCGTCCATAGTCGTGCGGAAGGCGACTCGTCTGATGTTCAGACGCATCTGATACACCTTCAAGCAGTGCTCGAATGTATGCGAGAGCATAAGTTATATGCAAACGCATCCAAGTGTATCTTTGGTGCTGAGGAAATTCCTTTCCTCGGATGCTTCATCGGTAAGGATGGAGTGCGGGCGGATCCCGCGAAGGTGAAAGCCATTGTGTAGTGGCCTTCGCCTGTAAATCTTAGAGATTTACGGAAGTGGCTTAGATTAGCCAACTATCTCCACAAGTACAGCGAGAACTACGCTGAAATGGCGAAGCCATTGACCGACCTTCTTAAGAAGGATGTTGATTGGTGTTGGGAAACTAAACACCAAAACGCTTTTGAAGCGGTTAAGGGGAGCTTGTTAAAAGCTCCCGTTCTTGCTCTCCCAGATTCTGGGAAACCATTTAGTGTCGTCTGAGACGCCTCCGATTTTGCAATCGGATGTGCTTTGTTACAAGCAGACGATGCAGGAAGGGAACGCGTAATTGCGTTTGAGTCGAGGCAGCTTAAAGCTGCGGAACGGAATTATCCCGTTCATGACAAGGAGCTACTTGCAATGAAGTATGCTCTTGTCAATTTTAGGGTTCACTTACTCGGCTCAAAGCCGTTCGTGGTTTATGCTGGCCACGCGTCCTTACGGACAGCGACAAAGTCGCCTCATCTCTCGCAACGGATGGCCCGTTGCCTCTCCTTCTTTGCGGAGTACAACTTTGAGGTTAAGTATAAACCTGGCAACCAGAACGTGATTGCAGACGCGTTGTCGCGTCGTCCCGATTACGAGCTCGCTCACGCGAAATTCGTCACCACGTCTGTGGTGGATCTCATACGCCAGGCGTATCAGAAAGACCCACAATGTACGGCGCTTATCAGCGCGTTGGGTGGAAAGGGTCTTGGCTCGTCTGAGCCAACCCTGGCAAGTCGAGCTAAAGCTCGTTTACACCGTTACAGGTACTGTGACGGTTTGCTATATTATAGCACGAGCGCGGAGGACACTCTGCGGGTGGTAGTTCCTCGTGATGAGGAATTGAAGTATAGAGTCCTCTTTGAGGCACATGACGCCCCTACCGGGGGTCATTTAGGTCGGGGTAAGACCTACAGCGCTTTAAGCGCTTTGTATTGGTGCCGAACATGTATAAGTTGGTCGGTGTCTATATGCCTATATTCGCACCTGTGAGACATATCAGAGGGTCAAACCCTCTGCAAGTTCAGCTACGCCTTTGGCGAGCTTATCGGTTCCAACGCCGTGTTGGAAATCCTATTAGCATGGATTTTATCTTCGGTTTTCCGAAGGATAAGGCCGGGAACACCGGCATATTGGTCTTTGTAGACCAAGTGAGCAAGATGGATCACCTGACGGCGGTGCCAGAGTCCATATATGGACAAGGAACAGCAAAAGTGTTCATAGACCGTGTCTTTCGACAGCATGGTCTACCCGATTCCGTTGTGTCGGATCGGGATCCCCGTTTTACGGGACAATTCTGGGAGCGTTGTTTAAGGTGATAGGTACCAAGCTCCTCATGACCACTGCGGATCATCCGCAGACGGACGGTCAGACGGAACGCGTTAATCGCGTTGTGGAGGATATCCTCCGGAGTTTATGTCCGGATTCTCCAAAGAGTTGGAGTGAGATGCTTCCGATGGTTGAATTTGCTATCAACAATTCGGTACATGCATCTACAGGGTTTACCCCGTTTTACGTGAACGGATTGGTGAATCCGAGGGTTCCGTTGACGTCACGTGTGTGTATGGCCCAAGTCTTGAGGGGGGAGGATTCCCCGATGTCATCCCTGTATCTGTGCGCAAGCACATCGATACGTTCTTATCGACGCGCCTTAGTGTCTTACGACACGTCTGCGATGCAATGGCGGAAAGCCAAGACAAGCAGAAGGAGCAAGCTGACCGCAAGGGGCGGCGTAACAAAAAGGTGTACAAAGGGGGAGAAAGTGTTTTATTAAACGCTAAAAATCTTCCTACACATGCAGTTTCAAATGTGTTCCGGAATAAACTGCGCCCCAGGTTTGTGGGAACCTTTAAGGTACTAGCCCGAAAGGGCTTGTCGTATACCTTAGACATCCCGAAGGCGATGCGTACGCATCCAACCTTCTATGTGGGTATGCTTAAGCCATACCAGAACCTGGAGGCGGGCCCCCTCCTGGAGGAGGGTGGAAAGGCGGATAGCCGTAAGGCACCGCAGGGCGAAGTAAGCACGAAAGGGCAAAAATGCGACCAGGAAGCTCCGCAACGGTCGTCGAGAGAGGTAAGCCGCCTCTCGAAGCGATCAGTGGCATCCCGCCCATCGCGTAGCCCCTCGTGGACATCATGGATGCGATGGCTGTGTCGATCACAGCGCTCGCAAATCTCACGCCGCAATTGCGCGACCTCCTCCTCCAATGCTTGATGCGGAGGGTACTCCACACTTTCATGTGAAGCGGCTGATGGCGCGACGCCATCATTGGGGTCAAACACAGTATCTGGTGAAGTGGAAAGGTTATCCACACTCACAGAGTCCGTGGGAGTTCGAGACTCCCCTACGGCAGGATTGCCGCGACGTCGTTGACTCTTTTGAGCGGGAGAATCCCGCTGTAGGTCAACGACCAGAGGGGCATGAGAAGCCCCTTCACTCCCAATAAGTGGGAGTTCGCCGGAGGCAGATGTGGCGATCACACTGTCTTCGGACACCATGGTGGAGACAGGGACTCTGGCGTAGCGCGTGCGATACGGAGCACGTAGTTGCTCCATCGCTTTGGCTTTGGCAAATGTCAGCCGCAACACCCTCTCCACCCAAATGTCTCGACGGGAATAGCTGTCATGCAGCTCATCGAAGCTGGGGAGAAGCTTCTCTCCTTCCGCCCAAGCGCGGAACTTCTTCTCTGCATCATCGGCACTTTCTCCCGGAGAAAGAAGGAAAGGAACCTCGCGGAGGTTCTCAACAGGGGCACCCTGTGCCTGCCTGTTTAAGCGCTCTCGGTATGAGACGCTAGTGAACTGCTTTTGTGTAAGCAGTTGTTGCCGGAGTTTCTCACGGCGTTCGCGTTGATACGGCTGTTCAGCCACGGGGTCAGGGGTATAGGACGCTAAACTAGTCCTTACCAAACGCCTGGCCCATCTTGGAAGGTCACGAGGACCATCCAAATTATAAGCCGCCCTTGACGGGCGTTTGGGGGCGCGTAACGCAGCCCTTAGTGCCTGTGCGGCAAGTTGGGTGTCTTGAGCTGCGTCCTGCTCATTAGTGACGATCGCCTTTGGCGATTCGGATGTATCATCCGATATGGGCAGGGGTGGCGCACTGGTTAGTGCATTTTCCCCACGTGTGGGGAATGGATTAGGGTGCCTACAACGCCGTTCGGCGCTGTGGGAGTGGCTAACCATTGGGGAGGTATCCCCAAAGGCATCTACCTCCGAGTTTTCGGAGTAGTCTACCTCTTCTAGAGGAGACGCCCTAGCACCACTGGAGGTGTACATATGGAGGGCCAGAGGAACTGGCGTTGGAGTTCTCCAACAAGATTTTGATTATTGCGTAAGCAATAGTCTTGAAGGGGGAGGATGTAACGGGGTTACATTCGGGTTACATTGAGTGTTGGTGTACATGAGTTCACCACAGTTGAGGTCAGTATTGGCCGGTTTGAAAGGTTTTGAACCTTGGTTATTTTAACCAATCAGGGCAGGGGCCCTTGGTGTGGTGGTGTGTCAGCCATCCACCTGTCAGTACACAGGTGTGTACACTACATTTTAGCTAGGTACGAATTAGGAATATTCTACTTAGTATTACATATAGTTTATATTAGTTTAAATTAATTTAGGCTAATTACATATTAAATATATTCAGTTTACATTTCACTCTATTTTGCGGACGTGCGACCTCGACCGGTCGCGCGCGCAGCGAGTGTCGTAGGTAAGAGGGAGACCTCCCTTTACTTACATCCCGAAAAGGGAATACAGCCGTTAAGGCTAAGTCGTAAACTAACCTGGGAATCTTGTCCCCGAGTAGGAGAACTTTCCTACTAAGCCCTTTAGAAGGGCGTATCGGCTAAGTAGCGGTAGCTACCGCTTTAAGGAAGAGTCTTCCTCTGTGCGCTAGCCGCACCGTGCGTATACGCACCGGCTACAATAATGAGCTAGAGGGGATTACTCGACCCTCCGCTCCCAAACACTCTGTGGCGTGCAGAGGCGACTTACGCAACCCGATGTAATACGAACACTATATTATTTAGACAATAAAAATCCAATATGTAAACCGTGTGCATTACATCAAATCCGCGTACAAAACACTCCACGCACACGATTGGACCAAAATACTCCGTCCTTTCAGCCAACCAGATCGATCTGCCTTGAAAACTGGTACAAATTGCTCAAAATATTATCAACGCACCTCCCCACAGTTTTAAAATTGGAAAGAAATGTGTCCGAACTGAAACAGGCAGTCCGTTTGTAGTAAGAAGTATTACGTAAGCTCCGAACTCGTAGATGGTTCGATATTTCACTCAGTGGTAACCGATACATGCATTTTTGCACTACCCAACTGTTCCCAGGCATAAAGGGGGTCTATCTTGATGACCTGCTAGTTAATTAAAGGGCTCCACTATTGCCACAGACGTTTTGTCTATTGCCACAGACGTTTTGTCTATTGCCACAGACGTTTCGTCTATTGCCACAGACACGACACCACAGCCAATCGGAAGCCGCCGTCGCCTTGGTTATTAACATAAGTTGATATTTTTTTCTTGAGATAAAATTTATCAGAGGCCAAATTAGAAGATGGATGACGATGTCAAGTTCGCTGCAAATCCCATAAATGTACGTGGGTATCAGTGATTACCATAATGTACTTACTTTCATTTCCTATTTCTCATTTATATGCTATGTATAATACTTTCTCGTCTTTTTTATCTTTCCGTTCAGGACCGAGGTGTCAACTTGGACTTCGGTATGTCTATATATATATATATACGCAGAAATTCTACGTACCGTAACGTTAGTTTTGAGTGCTTCTGAGTAGTAGAGGTTTCAGTAGTCGATGTCGACGAGTTAAAGGATGGACTTATGTCCCCAAAGGCTCGAGATACTAGTACACTTATTAGCTCTGAAGACAACAAGACTGGACGATACGTCGGACATTCAGCAACGTCTGATACAAGCAATATTGCCGTTCAGAAAAGATCCGACATTTGCTGAGCTAGCATTGAAGTCACCAGATGCGTATGAGCCGTTTTGGCTCTCAACGACTCTCATCTTTTCTTTGGCATCGTGCACCAATGCGGCATCTTTCCTTGATTACAATGGAAAAAGAGAAGACTGGTCGTATGATTTTAGTCGTCTCGCTTCCGCTTGCACACTCGTCGGAATATTTTTCTTGGGCCTACCCATGCTCATCTGGATCGTGGACAAATATTTCCAGGTGCCTATGACTCTGCTTTTATTCATGTGCCTCTATGGTTACTCGTCGACTATGTTCATAAGTATTATACATAGCATGTAAATGAGAAATAGGAAATGAAAGTAAGTACATTATGGTAATCAATGATACCCACGTATATTTATGGCATTTGCCTCGGACTTGACATCGTCTTCCATCTTCTAATTCGGCTTCCGATAAAGTTTATGTCAAGAAACAAAAAAAATATCAACTTATGTTTATAAACAAGGCGACGGCGGCTTCCGATTGGCTGTGGTGGTGGTGTCAGTGGCAATAGACGAAACGTCTGTGGCAATAGACAAAACGTCTGTGGAAATAGACAAAACGTCTGTGGAAATAGACAAAACGTCTGTGGCAATAAGGATCCCTTAATGAAATTGATACATCTCTAATGGACAAATGGTTGACCAACGAAAGTGCTTGGGTTAATCAACCTTGACAAAGATGATAAATTTTGCCGCATATAGATGAAAGGGGATCGCACCATTGGTTACGCACTCGATAGAGCATACAATTGATGTAACCCTTGAAAATTATACGTAAATCCAGTCAGAACGTTCATCTCGGAGTGTACATGCCTGCAAGTTTAAATGAAATATTACCGGTTCAAACAGATGGGAGGACACCGTCGAGTAATCTATTATGGGAAGTTTAATATGGATTTTGCTATGTTCACGACCAGACAATGTGTTTGCAATTCACCGACCACAAATCATGCGCACAAGATGGATGGACGCTACCCATGGGGATCAGACTGTCTATCAGTAAGATTACAGATCGGTGTTTCGAAATTTTCTAATACTCTTGCTGATCCGGACATTGAGGGCAAAGAGAAGAATAATTCGGGAATAGTTCGAAAATTGTCAACTAACCACCCCGAGATCGACGACAATGGCAATTCCAACGAAGCCGCTGGTAATCGCTCTTCTTCTGGAGATCGCCCTCCGACCGTTCATTTTACCGGTACCTTGATGAGTCGGAGATCACTGCTCTGGGCCCGCCCAACTTGACCAGCTACTGTCGATACATTACACCAGGCAGCCTTCCTTTCCCGGATAGTCTTTTTGATCCTTTCAGCGGCGACCAAGGTCCTGGTCCAATGGCGATCCGATCTAGTCACCGGATAAGCGGTCACTGATCTGATGTGGAGCAGAACCTAATAACGGACACACCGGTGATAAATATGTTTGTCATACTTTGGCTTCAGGGTTTCCCCATTAGCTCGATAAAATCGTCCGCTCCCACGCAAACGCGATCTGCAAGTCGACACATTTTCTACCGATTTCCCCCGAAGATGAGAAACCGATCCTGGCTTTCCAATTTCTTGACTAACCGCAAGCATTGTCGCAGTCGGGCTGGAAAGATGGGTTCGATCTACGGATACGTCTTGTCCGGCATTCAACCCGGGAATGCGACTTCGATACGTACCCAAATGTCCTCCACATGGCTTGTCGTCGGGTTGAAAATCGTGGATTTGTCCCAGGGGCAAGGTGCTGATATCCAGGACACGGTTGTCAGCCTCCAATTGGTACCATACAAAAGGAAAGCTAGCAAAATGAAAAGGATAAGCTTTCATGCGCAGTACTTAGTGCTACATGACAACATTTTTTACGGATAATACGGGAAATAGTTGCAAATTTATCGCCTTTGAAGCAGAGATTGGAAAAATATTATCCGATATTATATTGTCTTCTGAAAACACAAAAAATGTATTGTGTATTGCATTTTAAGACAATAAAATATATTGGTATTGCGAAATCAAACTACAATATATTGCAATATATTGTATAGAAAATGAGACATAATTGATTTGAGGCCATTCATTCAGTTTCACTTTGTTCTGACTCGTTCGGGTCATCTCCCTCACAATTGGCATTATTAACCACTATTGAAACCAGCGACATGTTCCAAAGGGTGCGGTTCTGTTTGAGAAACAGTAATGCCTCTAGAGTACGGGGCAACAGGCACGGCGTATTTCCGAAAAGATTCGCTTGCTCATAGAGAAGAGACGATCTACATAATTTGATGTAGGCAGGAGAAATTTGGTATGAATGTAGGCAGAATTGTTGGATTGCTGCAGTCGTTGCCGCTTGAGTGCCCGTTCTGCAAAAGACAGGCTAGTACCTTCGACTTCTTCGTCCCTATCGGTATTGGGAATTTTAAGGCATCGAACAGCAGACTATTCACTCAATAGCATTTCTTGTTCCCTTCCCAATTGAATCTTTACATTTTCATCTTCAAATGCGCCACTGTGAACGATGGAAGCTTGAGCTGAAAGGTGCAAATTGAACTGGAAATTCGGATATGTGTCTATGAGAGTTTGGAATAAAGTTTGAGATTCTCCAATGGTGGCATCCTCTCTTTGATAACTATTCGGTCACTGACTTGAAATCAGATAATGCAGCAGTATGTCGGCGAATGTTGTTTTGTTGGGCAGCAGTTGGAAGGAGATCAGCTAATCCAGGATCGGTGTCGTCGATGTTATGTCGCAGGCTTTCCTAACGAGCAAGAAATTTGATATCACGCCAATCCACCGTGTTTTATAGCGTTTAATAGGACGCAAAGAAGTGGTAAGGCGCAATCGACCCTCCTCTTTCAAGGTTGAGGGCTTGGACATCAGGTTACACACTAAATCAACCTCTGCTGCTAGATATTGCTCAATGTAGGCTGATACTGCCAAGTTCAGGCGATGGCTGCGGCAGCCAAAGATTGGAACTCCGAGAAAGTCTGCTGTTGCACAATTCGTGTTGCAGTTGTCACCAATCAAACAGACTATATTGCTTACAGGCAGATGATACCAATTCAGCGTTGCCAGAATAAAATCCCGATGGTTGGCTGCAGTGAGAGTAGTCTCATCCAGAAATGGCGAAAATGCCAAGAGATGGATGTCCAAAGAGGACGCGGAAGCATCCTTGGCGGGAAGAGTGATGAATAAACCAATGAAGTGAACGGAGTCTTCCGTCCAGCCGTCAAATATCAAGGCATAGCATGGCGCACCTGAAGCCAATACTGTTATCTTTTTTTCAACGGCATCCACCAGTAGTAACGTATACTTCTTCAGAGTTTTGGAGCAGATCCGGTGAAGGTTCGTATTATCCCTGGTGCGATCTTTTTCGCAAAATCTTAGCACATGATCGTCCATGACTATCCATTTCAGGCATTTGTATACATCGTGCGACTTCGAATCAATCAGATATTCGAGCGCAGTCTGCTGATCTCCCTTATTTGAATTTGAAGAATTTGATCTTCTAACGCTCGATGATTCCAATTATGGGCCGCGTAGATCTCAATATAATCGGGGTGCTTGCTCTTTATGTGTGTCATAAGGTAATTGTACCCATGTTTAATGACATTACATTTCCGTTCTACTCCGCATTTGCACCTCCAGGTGTTTGATGATGCATCAGAAAAATCTTTGCCATAGAAGAGGCTACATATGGCCTTGGATGAGGGCGGGACCGTTGGTCGAGAGTTGGGGTGGTTGTAGTGCTACTGGAGCTGCTCATTGGTGACAGGAATCCGCAACGGACCCTGTACTCAGGCGTATGGAAAGGGACTGGTGGGGGACCTTGGGACAATTACGGGAGGTGAAATCACGACTAACTCTTATTCCCCTCGCCCTATATCCTTATATACTGTCTCTTTTCTTCCGGATTTCCTTCTCCAAGAATCCCACCAATCAACGTCCGATCCAGAAACCCAATCACCGACCAACCCGCGTCCCAAATTCCTAACAATCGGCGATACAATAGAAGTTGTGGAAGGTAAGAGAAAAAAAAGCCTACCGAATTGTCTGGACAAAAACATTTTGTATCGGTATTTAATTTTTTTAAACAGCAGCAATATAATATGTATATTATTGGTATTTTAAAACAGCAGCAATACAATATATCGGTACTGGAGACAGCGGCCAATACAATATATTCTCGCAATATATTATAATAGATTGTTCGATAAATAGATTATTCCCAAACCCTGCTAAGTGAAATTGATATGTTAAAATGGACCAGAAACCCTAAAAACCTCTCGATGAGTTCAAATGCCAATCTATTAGGTAAGTCTCACGGCGGCAACAGCTGTATAAGACGTAAATGTGGGCAACAGTATTGGAGTGATACACCGCGATATTGCTGTTTACCTTGCCTTAGCAATCCACGATCGACTTTTGAGCGTCTATCCCGACCGAGATCGCGATCGAGAGGATAGGCTATCGCTGATGAAGATTCGACGGCAGTACCATCACGCTCAAAGGAAAGTGGGCGAACAACTTCGATGTTTGGTCCCGGATCGATCCAAGCCAATCGGATCAGTGATCAGGCACGTCCTCATGGTAATAAGGTGGGTTCGTTTTTGGTCTGGATCTCTCTGAAGTGTAACAGGGCTCTAAGCACTCGGTTACAACAACTTACACAGATCGGCGATGAGGCGCTCTTGGACTCAACATAATAAGGTAATTTTAGGACTGAATTGAATATCAAAGGGAGCAAATGGTCCTCACGACCATTCATCCCAAAACCTACGAAAACTGATAACCTACAAAAACTAATGCTAGTTTGCTAGGTACGGTACATATACCGTACCCCTCTTCGTATACGATACCGTCGTAAGCTTAACCCATGTAACCCCGTTACATCATTCCCCCGTTAAAGTACGAGCCACGCGTACTTGATAAAACCAAGGAAAGGAGGAACTTTCCAAGAAACACGACCACCGAAGAAGGGAAGTGGGAGCCACCAGAATCCCAACGATGGCCAAACCAAGAGGGAAAGGAACGTCAGGGCGCGCACCACGATCGGTGGCGGTGACGACGGCACCCGTGCAAGAGACAGAGACAACTACCACGACAGAGAAAGCGACGGCAATAACGACAGTGACATCGGAGGCAACGGTGACGTCAACGGCGCCATCAACGACGATGTCCATGCAAAAGGCATACACGGTCGACGCAAACACGACAACTTCGGAAACGACAATGGTGCCAGCACCAGCGAAAACGTAGGAGACAACACCAGTGGTGGTGGCCGCGGCGACAGGAGCTGCAATAGCAGCACCAGCAATTCCAGTGACTGCACCAGTGACGACAGAAGCGCAAAGAGCACAAGTGGTGGCGACGACAGAGGCACCAAGCGTAACAACAGGAGTTTCAACGGCAACTGTAGTGATATCAACGGCGCAATAAACGGCTGCAGGAACGACACCGACATCGACAACTACCGTGGTGTCGTCTGCAGAGCCACCGTCAAGCCTTACTGCCGCTCCAACGTCGAGGACGCGTGTGAACACTACTCGGCCAACTGGGATGGCGTCAACACTGAATCCACATCAAGTGAATGAATTGGCATTGGCTCCAATTCCAAGACGTCCAGTGCCGCAATTCGTGACTGAGATGCATGCAGGGAGTCGCATTCGATTGGCGTTTCCACGCCCAGGAGAAATCGATGATCTGGACAACCCAGATAGCGTTTGGTTGACGGATGCAGACGTCCAAGCTGATCCACGCTGGCCCGATCGAAAGGCGGTGTACAACGAACCGTTGTACGATACCTGCCGCCTCAACAATCCCCATGGCGTTGTTGATTTGGAAATACGTCGCTATTTCCACGAATATCGGATTGTTCGTCGTCGGACTTCGTACGGCGACACACGCGGTACTCAAGTGTCGTGGAATCATTTCGTTGCAACTTGGAATCGTGGCGTCCTACCAGAGTACTTGCGGTTGGGACGTATCGAACGTGCCGCATACGGCCTTAGAATCTTGCGCGATCGTGTTTCACGATTCCATGGCTGCAGTAATTTTGCTGGTTGCGTAGTCGACATCATGGAGGGTTGCCGTGCATGCAACCCGCGTGGTGACCGTCGCCGGAAGAGCTTGGTCGAGTGGATGAGAGCAGCAAACTTGATCGAAAGTGCGCACGCATTGATTGATGCGTACGCACGAGCAGTGACGCAACACGGTGCCGCCACTAATGATGTCGCTCGCCAGGGTCAAGACTCAGCTCGTACGGAGCCACGACGTCAGGAACGTCTTCCAGAAAGACAGCACGAGGTTCCTGAGTATCGTCATCAGGACCGTAACCAATCCAGCGTACACGGTAGGAGCGAGGAACGTTCTCGGCCCACACGCGAGGATCGTGACCGACGATACGATCCACCATATAACGAGGCTGACCGTGTGAGTCGACCAACGGAGCAGGAGGGTCGCGGCGCTGCGTACGAACAGCGTCGTTGGCATCACCATCAGCGACAGCACGACCCGCGGTATTGGGATCGTCACTACCAACAGGAGTACGAGCGGTACGAAGCACGAAGCCAGCATCAGCAGCACGATCATGATGGATGGGGTCAACCGTACCGTTCGTATGGACTCGAAGGTTCGCGTCCTTCCCATCGTGACGATCATCACGACTACTATGGCTGGGATCAGCACGGCTGGAACCCGCAGCAGTATGCTCAGTCGGACTGGAATCAAGACCTCCGGGGACGTGACTATCCACATCCACGCCAGTATTATCGCGATCGTTCCGAACCCCGTGCTGCACGCCAGCAACCGCCCAAGCTGGATCATCAAAGGCAAAGTGAACCGACTTTGCAGGCGCGTGTCGTATACGAGAACGAGCGGTTGGAGAAAAATCAATGTGAACACTTGGACTATGTGGACGGGGAGACGCGCGCAGAACCAACTCCGCGGTCGATGGAAGTTGGTCTTCGTGGCGCTGAGGACCACGCGCGGCAACTACAGGATCAAGTAAACGACTTGACCAACGTGAGCTCGAATTGGGTGGCACGATTGCGTCGACAGGAAAATGCAATGAGGTCGATGCAGGACTCGTAAGATCACTTTCTACAGATCTTGCGTAGTCGGTCGCGTTCTCCACCATCGCGTGGGGAACATAAGGAGAACGAGCCACGCGACGAGGATCAGCAGCCTCCTTATCCAAAGGCCAGCGGCCAAGCGATCAACCGGAATAGCTTGGACTCTTCCGTCCGAATTGGAAGCTATTGCGATCGAGGGATGGTACGGCTTCAACCGTCCCACGTAGAATGTCGGATGGAGCTTCATGGTCGTGGGAATGTTGAGTTTGTACGCATTCCCTTTCTTATCCACCACTTTAAACGGACCAATAAATCTTGGCATTAACTTGATTGATCCTTTGTTGTAAACATTTTCCAATGGAAGGTTCTGAGTTGACAGCAGAATCCGATCATTCACTCGAAAGGACAACGCGTTTCGTCGCCCTCGTCGATCTGCATTTTCTTTCTGACGATCAACCGCCACTGCGATCGCGTCAGTACAAAGCGGATCGTCGCTTGACGATCCAAAACAAACGAATCCAGAGTTTTCAGTTCTTGCTTGGACATGGACTTCAAACTTGGAGCAACCACGAAGTTGGGCTCAACTTCAGTATTGGCACACACCGCGTGCGCCGCTGGCATGGAGTTGTGGATGGTGTTAAGCACTGTAACACGATCCTCAACATTACTCCAAGCCAGCACGATATCAGGAGAGATCACACTGATTGATCCCGTCGCAGCCGAACCACTTTGAATTCGAATGGTGTAGGCTGCGTCTTGATCATCACCAACATCAGACGCAATTGGTGAATAGGGTACCATGCAGTCAAAGAATTCTTCATCGTCCAAGGCATCTTGAACTGGCACTGGAGACTCGACTTCCGCCTCCACCGACGTATCTCCCGCTTCCATCGACGCATCTTTCACTCCCGTTAACGGCTGGTTGTCGGCAGGGACAACCGCGACCGCATCACCTTCTTCGTCTTCGGGTTCCGGACTGGATTACACTCGTTGTTGCGACTTGGTTTTGCGTGTCCGACGTGGAGAAGGCGGCAATGTTAGCGCAGCTTCTCCCCCCGTTAAAGTCGAGCCACCAGTAAGCAGCGCTGGGACACGAGGATGGCGCAAGTGGTTGACGAAGAAAGGAGTCATTCCCGTCGACGAGTGAACCGCGTTGTTGATGGAAAACTCAGCCATCGGCAACAGACGGCTCCAATCGGACGTGGACGCAGCGTAGCTACGCAACACATCTTCTAAGACACGGTTGACACGTTCGGTCTGCCCGTCAGTCTCCGGATGGGCTGCACTTGACATATCCAAGCGAGTGCCGAGGAGAGCGAAGAGCGCGCGCCAAAAATGAGAAACGAAGCGGACATCACGATCAGAAACGATGGACTCCGGCAACCCATGGTGGCGAAACACGGCGTTCAGGAACACATCAGCCGTTTGGGCAGCTGTGCCGCTACCCGCGACTGCCGAAAGATGCACCATTTTGCTGAGACGACGCACGAAGACCAAAATACCAGTGCGACCGTGGCTATCCTTCGGAATAGACACCAAAGACAAAATCCAAGCTGACAGATGACCAGACGTCACGTGGTACTGGCAACGGAGACAACGGAGATTGATGAGCTGGAGACGGTTTGACGCGCTGACAAACCTCGTATGTGCGAACCCATGTGCGGACCCACTTGTACATGTGGCGCCAATAGAAGTCCCGTGACAGCGCAGCGTAGGTCTTTTAACGGGCGAAGTGATCACTACTGGGGGAATCGTGATATTCACGAATCAAACGATTCCGAATAGCATCATCAGCGGGGACGACAACACGCGGAGCGTCGTACGCATCCACTTGATAAGGAAGCAAACCGTCGACAACCGAGAAGCGAGAGCACTGTGCGCGTTGGCGCGGAGGAAGTGACGACAGGGGAAACTGAGCAGCATCCCGAAGATCGTCGATCAGAGGCCGACAGAACGTGTCGGCCGCGTATGCCGCGCGTATGGCCGGGTAAATGGACGACGTAGCAGGGACCACCGTGGTCGCTAGCGTGGATTCGTCCGCCACATTTTCAGAGTCAGGGCGGCGCGACAGAGCGTTAGCCAAGATGTTCTGTTTACCGGGCTTATACAGGACGACGAAATTGAACTGCGCAATGTAGGACATCCACCTAGCCATCCGTTGGGACAGGTGTGGTGGAGTCAAGTTCAAAATCGAATATCGTAGTGTCGAGAACCTGACCACCATCGTGCCCAGCCTTCCAACTGAAGGGGGGGGGGCACCCCGCGAACATTCGCCTACGATCCGATCTGATCGTTCGCTGCTAGCAGACGACCGATTATCAGCATAGGAAGCCTGGTCCGATTTTCGCGTTTCCATCTCACCTTGTGTACCCGATGGATTGGGCTGATAACACACTCGGTGTATCGGCGCTGGGAACTGACTTGAGGTCTAAATGTGGTAGACCGTGCTGGGTAATGTACCCTGGGCGGAACTCTTCACCCTGGGTACGGGTAGACATGTTATACTAAGTAAGTATGCCCCAAAGGGCCGATCGCACAACCGATCGTAGAGCCCAACCAATATGAGGATAAAACTCCAATAATCCAATAGGGAGATCCAAATGAGAACGTGATACACTCCACGAACTATATCTGCACGTAATAATCCAAAATACTTAATAGCACGTTCCAAACGTGCGTAACTTGAATCTTGGGAAGCCGACCAAAGTGTACTCCCGTCGAGGGATTTCCGGCGGTCCAAGTGCGTCTGTAACGCGTCCCGGCCGGGTATAATGAACTGGAGGGGATTATTCGACCCTCTGCTCCCAAACACTCTGCGGCGTGCAGAGGCGACTGATGTACGAAGCGAAACGACCTCCGGTTGAGTTAAAGGCCCAACAATTAAGATGTAAAGCCAAAAAACGTTCTTAGTAGACGAAACCAAAACCAACACTAAAACTCCCTACCCTCTATGGCCCACAATATCTACACACATGAAAATATGTAAGTACACGCAATCTCATGTGTCTTACCAAAATCCGTGTTCTTGACACCTCTTGCACATGATTGGCCCAAACGCCTCCTTGATTTCCACCAATCCGATCGCCGATAAGCCGATCGGTCTGCTGCTGACCGGAAGCGACCAGAATTCTTGAGTCCGCTTCACCACAGCCGCCCCTGAGTCGTGTCGCAGCCGCGCAACGGTAGCGGCCCGATATCATCATATCCAGATCTTCATAGAAGCGGACTTCACCAATGGACAGATCTCCGAGTCCACCTTCACCAGGTACTTGCCTTGCACACCTGATCGTCTTGTAAACTCTCTTGACATTCTTTGGTACAGGTGCCCTGCGTTCCCAATCGCCCCACCTCGATTCGCCGACCAGATGGCCCGGTCTGACAGCCCTTTCAGCAATTTAGGGTCCGACTCACCGGACAGGCACCAGATCGAGGCCGATCAGCTCCGTAAAATGCTCCGTGAGCTCCAGTCCCAGTTAGACATCAGGGATTCTTCACTCCTGCAACTGCGGAAGGAGGTGGATACGTTGATCCACATGTCCACGAAGTTGCAGGAGGTGACTGCTGAAAACGCACATCTCCGGGCCCAGATCGCCCAACAAGCAACGCGAGGTAAGCCGATCGGTCTGTTTTCATCTTGGGTCTGCTCTGACCTTCCTTTGCATGTAGATCAGTTGCCCGCCGATATCGCCAAAACGTTCGACGCCTTATTCACTGCTGATAGGCAGTCTCATGATCATCGCGATCAGCTCCGACCTATCTTGGACGGGCTGACCGGCGCACGGCACGATCTGTCTCCCTTGGAGGCATACATATCACACCTCCCTGAACAGCTCGCGGTGGTCGACCGGCAGAGGTTGGAGGACCAGTCCGATTGGACCTTACTCCGCACCCAACATGGTGACCTGGAGAGGCAGATCAGCGAGTTACAGGTCGTGGTCCGGCAGCAGATCGGGAAGGTCGAGTCCTTCCAGGCCCGATCGGACGCCTGCACCCAGGAATCAGATCGTCGCTGGGCGGACGTAAATCCGTGCTATCAACAGTTGACTGACTTGTTGCACCGGCGTCCGGCTGTATGCCCTAGCGCTGACCGATCTGCATCGACCGTTATGGTCGATCTGCATCAAGACCGAGCCCGACGCCACACATTGGCCAAAAGTAAGCACCCCGAAAATTCGCAAACTTCCAAGAAGCGCAAGGACGCGTCGAGGGGATCAAGGGCGCGGGGCATAGCGCGTGACTCCGAACTCGAGGAGAAACGAGCGGTGCCCCAGAAGAAAGCCAAGACGCTGGCTTATCTCGCAATCCACATATTGGATGCAGGTGAAAAGTCTATCATCCCCAAATCTCGTGCGCCCCAGCGCCGCTCATACCAAGCGAATAGAGGTCTCCTCCGGAGAGGACTCGGGGGGGGGGGGGCGCGGATCGAGTGATTCCGAGTTCTTGATCACTGCTTAATCCAAGTTCCGGTCGGATCAACGCCGAGGTTCCGTTCCTGCGAAGCCTGCATCGGGGACTAATAAGGCGATCAGCTCCCAGGGTGATGGTGCTGCACCGACGCGCAAGTCGACCGAACCGTTGCTTTCGATCCAGCCCGGCACATCTGGGCTGCTCAATCAGGCCCGATTGAAAGAGTTGTTGGACGGAGATCGACCTCTCCCATCGCTGACTTCGGATGCCACTTTGTCGTGGTCACCGGGGCAGATCGGTAGTTTGTACCAGTCTGCCCTGACCAAGCAGGTACTAGCCCGTCGATGTCCTGACCAGATTTCTGGCTTTTCCCTCCATCTCTGAAAACCCTAGACCCGTCTGCGTGGCGGGCGGATCTGGTCACAGGACCGCAAGTCGCCTGTCTGTATGCAGATCGACCATGGGAAGTGTTGCTCAGCGCCAAGTTGGAATCCATGTTCGAGTCGACTCCTTGGATCGATTTGCTTCTGGGTCGACATCGGGTTTTTAACACAGCTCACTGCCAAGGGATCTGGGAGTCTACGCACTATGTAGTGCTTCCTCCTGGTCGGAAGTTACGTGACCAAGACCTGATCTTGTATCGGAAGCGCCGGGACAGCGTCGGAGTCGGGCGGGCGAGGCCTGGATGATCCTATGACAGTTTATTCTGTAAGGGATGCTGTTCCGCGAGTGCGACATCGACCTCTTTTGTATCCGGTGTTTCTTCACATGGCCAAGCGTCGGGTTGAGAAAGCCGGGGTGCTAGCTGACGACGGCGCCTGGTATCCCGGTCTTCATTGTGACGAGCCGGTCACCGATCTCAAGGACGCTTTGGCCCAGATCGATCGGAAGGATCCCTGGCGCAATCAGTGCCAGAACCAGATCGAAGACCATCCGGAGCTGACTATCGGCCGTCTGTGGGACGATAATGATCCTTTATGCAGCAGTTAGCTGGCCAGATAATTCGTAATACATGTGATCATTCTTTTCGCATTCCTGATCATCCAATCACTTGGCCAAATTCCATCACTTTCTCCGTACTTGTACCAACACGTTATCATATACAGTTTCCATCCACATCGCGAAGATCATCACCACTTTCGTCATTCCACTACTCCAGTTCGTCACGGTTCATCACAGTTCATCACAAATTCACAAAATTCTGACCTCACACATATTCACACCGATCGATATACTGATCGGCGCTACTGTGTGTCTTAATCTTCGTATTCATGAGTCTGCATCACTGCGAAGCGATTCCGACTGATTCGTTCTCGCTCGAATTCTCGTAGCAGTGCTCCACAATTGAGGTCGAGCTCGTCGATCCAAGTTTCTTCGTCATGATCCTTCCAGCGGACCAGATATTCTCGGTGGGTGCGGCCAAAACGGGTATTCTTGACCGATCGAACATCCAGCACCTTTTCCACCTCGAATTCCTCCTCTTCCAATGGCATTTCACAACTGCCCTCCGGCAGCAGAGCCTCATCGAAATCGAATATCTCCGCTTCGTCCACCAGACAGGGCATTTTAGGCCGATCGGGGAATTCTCTGACCAGCTTCAGCTTGGACACGTGCACGATCGGAAAAACTTTATAATCCGTGCCGATCGTGATCAGACGGGCAGCATGCTCACCGATCAGCTCTGCTACACGGAAGGGACCGTGCCACATGTGAGCTAAGTTCTTCGCATAGCCTTCCTTGACCCGATCGAGGTATAACCAGACCCTCGCCCCTAGTTCAATACCATGAGGTCGGACCTGATCGTTTTTCCGATCTGCCCGATCTTGTGTGGCCTGACGCAACTTTTCGTTGACGACTTCTTTCGCATGTTGGTAATTCTTCTGGACATGCATACGCCAACTACGGGCATCGCGAACGCGGGTCCGAGTGCAGCCGATCGGTATCGCCGCTTCAAGTGTCGATCGAGGGTCCCATCCATACTCCAGATAAAAAGGCGTCTCTCCTCGGACCCGATCGGTTGAAGAGTTGAGTGCGAATACCAGTCTCTCTGCATACTTGTCCCAGTCACGTTGATCCGGATCGGCCGCATACATCTTGATCGCCCTTGTGATTGTCTGCACCATGCCTTCAGCCTATCCGTTCGCTTGCGGACGATATGCCATCGTCGCGCTCTGCTTCTGGTCCAGCATGTTATTGAACTATCGGAACACCTCGGCAATAAAACCAGGTTCCCGATCGTGTCTAATGATTCCGCTGGCGCCGAACCTTCTGAACACACATTCCTCGTAACTCTGGGCGATCTGCTCCGCAGATCGGGATGCGCTAGCCTTTGCGATCACCAGACCAGTGAATAGGTCGATCCAGATCAGCAGATCAGTGTTTCCGCGCGTCGATCTGGGCAGCGACGGTATGTTATCCATTGCTATCACCTGGAAAGGGAAAGTAGACTCGATATTCCCGGGTGATCGCCCCTTGATTATCAGTCTGCCCTTTCCGGTCTCACAATATGTGAACCAGCCCACATATTTCTGCACACTCCGAAAAAGTCCTCTCCAGTGAAAGTGGGCCCTGATCTTGTGGTATGTCTTGCCTATGCCCTGATGTCCCCCTTCTAGACTCAAATGGTAGTGATGCAGTACATCCGGCTGTAGCAACTCAGGGATTACCAGTTTCGCCAGTCGATCTCGATCGGCACTGTCTTGGTCAACATCCCGGCAGTAATACAGCAATCCATTGTCGTCCACCTCGTAACTGTCCGCGATCTTGGTACACTCTTTCGCTTGATCATTTGTTAACTTGGATAGTTCACCGCGCAGATAGGCCTTCTAGTTAACGATCCACTCTTCTTCGTCCTACGCCTTGAGGATCCGTTCCGCCCTTAGCTGTTGTACGACGGACTCACTCATCCCTTCCTTTGGGAACGATCGGCGAGACTTCTGAGTTCGCGATCTAATCCCCGCCATTACGTGTACCTGATCAGGGCTGTCCTTGGGCTTGATCAACTCCGGGAGCCTATTTATGTCCATAAGTTCAAGTAGAACGGCCTCCTCGGTGATCGTCACCCCGATCTGGTCCCGCATGGCTTGGGTCGCAAGGTGGTCGTCGCTTCTGTTCCAATCCAGTTTCACGTGCAATAGCTCGTTGTTGGGATAGTCTTTCAGCGCCTTCATCACCCGATCATTCAATAACTTCAGCCGTGGTGCCTTGCACTCGATCTCCCCGGTGATCTGCCTTATCACTAGGTTGGAGTCACCACATATGATGATCCGACCTTTCTTCTGTGATGACAGCAGGTCTATACATAGAAGGAGCCCCCGATATTCCGCCTCGTTGACCGTTATGTCCGGCGTGAAATCGGCGGCGGCTGCAACTATAGACCATTGTGGTAACTTCCACAGTATGGCGATACAGAACCCGACCTTCTTCTTCACGCTAGCCGATCCGTCGAAACTCAAGACATGAGTTCTCATCCCGATCGACGATCGGTGGCGGCCGTGAGATTGACTGTCGAGGTTGCTTCCTTGGGGCAATCGCCATCAGAGCTTCATCCACTTCAGACCGAGGGGTGATATTGGCAGCCAATGTGCCCAATATCTCTTCCTCTCCCTTGGTGCGCTTGACGACCTCGAGGGACCACTGTTACATGATCGCTGACCATCTGCCGAGCCGATCGTCCTTCCCATTGGCTGATAACAGCCAGGCCAATGTCGACTCTCTTGATAGGACCCTTACAGGTCGGCCGATCAGCAGGTTGTAGCACACATCCAAAATCCGTAGTAACAGAATGTTCCGCTACCGTTTTATTTATAATAGAATAAAACTTGCTGCTTCGGTAAATTATAAAGGAATTGTAACTTATAATATTTTTATAAATAGGAAAAAATAGGGTTTTTATTTAGGTATTGATGGTATTTCATTAGTTTTTATAATTTTAACAACATTCTTGATTCCAATAAGTATTATTTTTTTTATTTGTAATTATGATGTTGGTAAATCTTTTATCTTCCAAGTAAATATTGTGGGTTCGAAAGAAAATTTAGGAATTTCAGGTAATTGTATGATAACATGTATACCATGGAAACCTGTCATGAGGTGATTTTAACAAAGTGAAAATTTTCTTTTTTTATTATTGGAAAGAAATACCATCAATACCTAAATAAAAATTAATTAAAGCCAGAACTTCTTTTTCGACGATCCCATAGTTGACTTCGTTCGGCTTCAACGTCCGGCTCGTAAAAGTGACCGGGTGGTACACTCCATCATGTTCTTGCGCTAGAGTGGCAGAATTGGCCCACTTACTAGCGTACACAATGACGATCGGCATTTTTTCCGGATCGAAGTGTCTTAGAATCGGTGCCGTCGCCATCTTGGCCTTCAGCATACCGAAAGCAACCTGTGCACGCTTCATGTGGTCATCTGCCTCCATCTGCGAAAAATCTGCAGGCAGATCAGAGTCGCATCCCTCTCGTAAAGTTGCCCGAACTCCTTCGCGCAACATATGATAGTCGACTTCCGGGAGCTCGTACAGCACGGCCGCGTAGACCGCGAAGTCTTCAATGAAGCGGCTGTAGTAATTTAGGCTCCCTAAGAAGGACTGCATTGCCTTCAGAGATCTGGGAAACGGGAGGTTGCTCAGTGACTCCAAATCCTTGGGATTGGCCTCCAGTCCTCTGATCGACACCATATGACCCAAATAGGCGACCTTGGACATGCCCCAAAAACTCTTCACAGCACTATCGACAGGTTCCAGCGATCGAATGTCTCCAACAACCGTTCGACCTTCTCGCACAGATCGCTCCATGACGAAGCAGGGATCAGAATGTCGTCGATATACGATCGCCTCCCCAGAACGGACAGTCTCCTTTTCCGATCGGGTTCACCCTCTGTAAATACATCATGATTTTCGGTGGGGTACCGATCGGTACTGATCTTGAAGTGTCCATACAATGCGTTGTCGATCAGCCTCTGGCAGATCTTGGGCGCGTGCTTCAAACCAAACGGCATACGGTTCCACTCGAACAGACCGAACGGCGTAACCAATGCGGAGATCTCGCGAGCCCGATCGTTCATCGAAACCACCCAAAATACACTTGCCATATCCAGTGAGCAATACCATAGGGTCTTGTCCAGGTCTTCCAGAAGATCGTTGACCAGCGGCATCCGGTACACCATAAGCTTGGTCAACCGATTTACCAACCGATAATCGATACACAACCTGATGTCGACGCCGTTCTTCTTGATCACAATCACGATCGGTGAGGCCCATGGCGAGGTCGAAGGCTTAATGATCTTGGTAGCCAACAGTCCTTTAAAAAGATCGGACATTTTTTCGCGGTACTGTGGCGCCACACGTCGGCATCGCTGGGCGATCGGCTTGGAATCACCCACGTCGATGTCACAGATTGCTCCGCGAGCAGCAGGGGGTAAGGCGTTGCCTTTCCCGAACAGCAGATGTTTCTTTTTCCATATGATCTTCTTTAGCCGATCGATCTGATCGGGAATGTTGACATCCCGATCACCCACTTGAAGATCGTCCAAGGTGACTTCGGGAGGATCAGCAGACACCTTAGGAAGGACTGTCATCTGGATCTCCAGCTCCTGAATATATTGATTCCCGCCCTCATGGATACAAACTTGATCGTCTTCCGGGGCAATATCACCTAAACCATCCTGATCGGTTGAACACTGCTGTTCCCGATCGGCGGGCTGCCTTTTAACGACATCGATCTGCTTAAGCGCGCCATCTTGGTCCGCCTCAGCAATGCCATGTTTCCCTTTTTCTATTCCCGGCTCCGCTGTCGCCTGTTCTTGTGTCGCCACCACGTTGACAAACCTTGGCTCATCTGCTTGATGGTCCACCGTGTCCGGCGACTGCGGTGCCTTTCTTCTAACTAACATCTTCTTTGTGGTTACATAGCTGGGCAGTTCCACCATAGGTGAGGTATCTTCTTCCACCGATCCACCATCGCTGATCAGATCGGTGGTCGCTTGGTATGCCAAGTTCTGCCACTCAACATACCGTCTCGATCCGATCCAGACGAACCCCATATTTCTTGGCACCTTCGCTTCCGCCAGCCACATGCCAACAATAGTATTGTTGTCGAGTGTAAGCGGATTGTCACCGATATTAGTGACTCAAACATAATCATATCGGTCGGCGCTCTTCACAAAGGTCGGCACCCACCCACCGATCGCGCCTGGTCACCCATAACTTCCTTGATCGAAAACCTTTGTCGACCGGGGTATCAGCGGATTGGCCGACTGGAATGGTTACATCTTGGTCCCACCTGACCAGATCGGTGTGCGATCCGTATAGGGGCCGAAGACCGGCTAACTGGATCTGGACCTCATCTGGTAGTGTAAGCACTCCATGAGACAGATCAAGGCGAATACCTGCCGGCACCATGAAATCCATGCCTAACAGGGCATCCTGACCGGCCAGCTTGCCAACCCAAGCGCTGAAGAAGTAGACCAACGACTCCGATAGGGTGATCTTCACGCGCGTCCTTCCTTCGGTCATGTAAGAGTTTCCCCCAATTCCAACGCATTCTTGTCTCTGGGTGTAGTCTATACGACATCCGACCTTACGAGCAAAGGCGGAGTCTATAATCGAGACTTCGGCTCCAGAGTCGAACAACATCGTCTCCTTCTGGTGGTTAATCTTACCACAGGCTTTTGCCTTAAACCATTTGTCGGGCGCACGATACTTCCAGTATCCGCGAGACTCCCCAGGCAGCAGATCCAACTGCATGACCACCTTCGATCGGGAACATTCATCCGTCGTGAGATTGTAGACCGGATGATCCCAATCGACGCAATTGAGAACAGAACATGTATTGTCGGTTTTATTCTCTTTGCCGACATATGCATAGATGCCAAACTTAGATCGCTCGGCTCGATCCAGATTCCAACCTGGCGAGCAGTCTAGTTTAACATCTTTTCCACGTCAGGTGGAAGCATCCCCGCGTGCTTACCCGGCACATACCACTTGCGCATCAGATTGAAAAACTCTTCATTCTTGCACTGGCCGGCCTCGTGGATCTTTCCACATGACTTGCACACGAATAGGCAGTGATCGGTGGGGTGGCCTCGTCTTTCGCACTTCTTTCATGTTAAATTCTTCCAGCAGTCCCCACCGTCATGCTTGCTCGACCCGCAGTGAGAACACTTCTTGCGAGGTCGGTCCGGGTCGGACTTGTTCCCGCTCCTGCCCTTCCGATCTGCCTGTTTAGGCGCGGATCTGGTTCTTGTGGCAGGTTCCGTGATGAAAACGTGGCGAAACTGGTCCTCATCCGACTCCCGACTGGACAGGCCGCTACTTTCCTCTTCCGACCCAGGGCTGTCTTCCGTCACAATCGCCTTGACAGCACTGGCCGATCTGGTTAAGGCCTCTTCACAGGGTCGGTATGGGTCTTCGATCTGTAGCGACCCGATCCAACGGCGACCTTCCCCCTCATACTGCGTGAGTGTTGCAGCGTCCGAAACGTCTGCTCCACTTCCGTCACATCCTTTAGGCGCAGAGTATGCTGATCTGCCAGCTCTTGGTCATCAAGGGTACTAATATAGTGACCCACGTGCTCCATAGCGGCACCGGTCGGCGGGTTGCCTTCCTTGATTAATATTTTGACGCGAATTGCGTCCACGTTCAGGCGGTGAAAATACTCGATCGGCGTCTCGTCGCCCGCTTCTGCATATGGTGATAATTGCGGGCGGTAGAAAATCCGGAGTTGCAGTACTGCCCCTCAAATTCTGAACATAGCAGATACCAGTCAGATCGGACATCCCGACCCAACTGTTGGATCCAGTTCGCAGCCGGTCCTTTTAGAAGATCTCTGAAGACATACACCGTTCGTTTTTTGGTGTCCGATCTCGCAAGAAAGCAGACTTGACCCGACCAAACCACGACCTGGCTTGCTCCTCGTCGGCGTCCATGCCGGTAAAGTCCTTGATTTCCGTAGTCGCAGCCATACGAATACGTGGGATCGCGGCAGATCCAAGATCATATGCGGTCGTAGGTAATAGGTTAGCCTTACGTGCTTTGCCCGCCCCTGCACCGTCTGACCCATAGTGGTTATCCGGATCGCCGACCGACTTCATGTCGTAATCGCTATTCTTGCTTGATCGGCGCGGTCGGGCTGGCTGCGGCTTACGTCTTCCTTTGCCAATTGGTTTACCACCTCGGATAGCCTTATCCGCTGATGCCACTGACTCCATATCCACATAACGGCAAATATTGACATTTTGCCGGGCAGATCGGTCCTCGGCAGGTGGCGCGGAGTTGATCGGCATCGATCTCCCAAGAAACGTTCCATCATCGCTTCAAACATGACTTGGACGTTGGCTTGGGTCATGGGCAACGTGTTGGTGTCCTCCTTTGGAGGTACTGCAGCCTGTGGGGGCACCCGGGTCCCCGACTGGAATGCAGCCCCTTGTTGCATCACGTCCTTTTTATGCTCCCATGGGGTCTGGTCCGGCCACGTGGTCATCCGCTCAACACCGACCTCCAACTCCGATGAGTTATTAGAGGCAGGTGGAGACTGATACAATGACTTATCGTTGGAGCACACATCGTCGTATGCTGCCGTGGTCTCAGCGACCTTCAATGCCGCGGTGGGAGTTGGGCGGCGGACCGCCCCCACCAACGGCACCAAATGGTCATGGAGGGTCAACATCGACATCTCCAGCCTCCAAGTGTCCAGATCGAACAGTTTCTGTATGCTGGCGAGGTTTAGCTTTTTAATGCCGACCTCGGCCAACATCGCGAGCAGGTTCTTCACCAATAGCAACGACCAATAACTTTGGATCATCTCGGTGGTGGGTCCGAGAAGGCAATCGGGGATCTGGGGGTCTATAATCCGCATGACCTGGTCTTCACGAATAAATATCTTCAACTCGTGGATGTAATACATCCTGGTCAGGTCTTCTTCTTTGATGACCCCATCCCCGACCTGTGACTTTTCTTCCAAGTCGTCTTCCTCGGACGGTATTCTGAGCCTCTGCTTGGGAACCTTGGGAGGGTGGACTGGATCGTCCCGATCAGCCTCCAAGAAGTTTTCATCTTTAATTTTCTTCTCGTCAAAATTTTCATTCAAATGCATAGGATCAGGAAAAAGTCCTGATCCTTTCCGGAACTATAGCAAGACTTGCTATAATCCCTATCGGCTCCGGTGGGAGCCTTATGGGGAGGAAAAAACTTATTAATCCCGATCTGGTCCTCCACCCGGCCAGATCGGACATCGTCATCCTTATCACATAAGGCGATAGCCGTTCCTTAAGTCCTATCCAGAACGATTCCACATTCAATTAATTGTAATCAATTCTTTGCTGAAAAACGCTGCGGTGATATCCACGATAACCAAGTGATCCGTGCACGCGCATCATTGTGGTGGAGTCAAGTTCAAAATCGAACACCGTAGTGTCGAGAACCTGACCACCATCGTGCGGGACCATCCCACTTACGGGGGGGGGGGGTACCCCGCGAACCTTCGCCTTCGATCCGATCGGATCGTCCGCTGCTAGCAGACGACCGATCATCAGCATAGGAAGCCTGGTCCGATTTGTTCTTCATATCACCTTGTGTACCCGATGGATTGGGCTGGTAACACACTCGGTGGATCGGCGCTGGAAATTGACTTGAGGTCTAAATGTGGTAGACCGTGCTGGGTAATGTACCCTGGGCGGAACTCTTCACCCTGGGTACGGGTAGACATGTTATACTAAGTAAGTATGCCCCAAAGGGCCGATCGCTCAACCGATCGTAGAGCCCAACCAATATGAGGATAAAACTCCAATAATCCAATAGGGAGATCCAAATGAGAACGTGATACACTCCACGAACTATATCTGCACGTAATAATCCAAAAGACTTAATAGCACGTTCCAAACGTGCGTAACTTGAAACTTGGGAAGCCGACCAAAGTGTACTCCCGTCGAGGCACTACCGGCGGGCCAAGTGCTTCTGTAACGCGTCCCGGCCGGGTATAATGAGCTGGAGGGGATTATTCGACCCTCCTCTCCCAAACACTCTGCGGCATGCAGAGGCGACTGATGTACGAAGCGAAACGACCTCCGGTTGAGTTAAAGGCCCAACAATTAGGATGTAAAGCCAAAAAAACGTTCTTAGTAGACGAAACCAAAACCAACACTAAAACTCCCTACCCCCTATGGCCCCCCAATATGTACACACATGAAAATATGTAAGTACACACAATCTCATGTGTCTTACCAAAATCCGTGTTCTTGACACATCTTGCACATGATTGGCCCAAACGCCTCCTTGATTTCAACCAATCCGATCGCCGATAAGCCGATCGGTCTGCTGCTGACCGGAAGCGACCAGAATTCTTGAGTCCGCTTCACCACACGGGTGCGGTGACTTCATAGCCGTAAGCAGCGACGCGTGGTCGGTGTAAATCACGAACCGCTCTTCACCTTGAAGGTAAACGCTGAACTTCACCAAAGCGTATTTCATCGCTAACAGTTCCTTATCGTAGACAGGATAATTCCGCTCCGCTGGTTTCAGCTGACGAGATTGATAGGAGATCACGCGCTCGTGACCAGCATCATCAAACTGGATTAAAGCACAGCCGATGGCAAAATCACTGGCGTCGCAGACCACATGGAAATTCTTATCGAAATTCGGTAACGCAAGCACGGGCGCTTATTGCAGTGCCGCTTTAACGGAGTCGAATGCAGCTTGATGCTCACACGACCATGTCCACACAACATCCTTTTGGAGCAGTCGAGACAGCGGGCGGATCATCAAAGCATTGTCCTTGGTAAAACGATGCAGATACGTGGACAAGCCAAGCCATTGACGAAGTTTCTTCACGTTTGACGGTACTTGCCAGTCGCAGATCGCTGCTACCTTCTCTGGGTCTGCACGCACACCCGCGCGTCCGACAAACGAGCCAAGGACGGGGATCTCATCAGCGCAGAAGATACACTTGGAGAGACTGCCGTACAACTGATTGGCTCGCATGACGTCCAAAACTGAGCGGAGGTGATCCAAATGCACCTCCACATCCGTCAACCCACGTGAAGGGTCGACACGGTAGTGGATGTAAATATCGTCGAAGTAGATGGTAGCAAAGTCTCGAAGAGGTCTCAACAAGAATGAGACCACGCGATTAAACGTGGCGGGAGCATTATTCAAGCCTTGGGGCATGACAAGCCATTCGTACAAAATGCCACTTGGAGTGCTTACCGCGGTCATGTCGAACACTGGCCTCGTCCATAAGGATTTGGTAGTAACCATCCTTCAAATCGATGGTACTAAACACCGTACTACCAGCCATACTGTCCAGAATCACGTCTTTACGAGGGATTGGCGTTTGCGCTGGGACGGTTGCGTAGTTTACCTTGTTAAAGGCATGGACGCTACGCCAACCACCCGTGGCTTTCTTGACACAGAAAGTCGGACTGGAGTGAGGCGACTTACTGTCACGGACGTGTCCTGCTTTCAAGTAAGCCGCGAAGAACTTGTCGATGATTTCGACTTGTTCGCGAGGAAGTGGCCACTGACGATTGAAACAATACTTGGTGCCAAGGACGAGATCAATTTTGTGGCGAATTCCACGATCAGGGGGAAGCTTGTCCGGGATTGATTCTGGGAATACATCTTGGTATTCCTTGACCAACTCATACGCCGGATTGTTCGACACACGAAGTGACTCAAGCGATTGTTGAGCCACACCAAGTTCTTTTGCCGAAAGAACTGTTGGATCCAAAGTGGAAGAAGTAGCCACATGCTCTTCTTCCTTACGCTGATCTGCTACGAGAACGCAGATCTGTTCGATATCACACGATTTGAGATCACGCACGAATGCGTCTGTACTCATGAGCTTAAGGTTCAGAATGTCAGAAGCAGTGGTGGGAGGACACTCGACTTGGATCTCCCGAGAACGGTACAATCTTCAAACTGGACCAGCGCTTCAACCTTGGCTGGTCGTCTGCTTTGACAAAGGTCACTGGGGAGTAGTCTCGAACACAGTTTATCGGCAACACGGATGTCGCGGCCCCCTGGCGGTGACACTGATTTCACGGCCTCTGTAGTGTGGGTGTCATGGCTCATCTTGACACGCACTTGCTCAGGAGAAGTAGCGATGGTAGTCCGATATCCATCTACGGAACCAACAACAAAACAATCACTTGAAAGTGGTTCATTACTTCCCTTAACGGTGGCTGTAGTTGCTTCCTCTACCACGTCCTGAGCTGGACGTGTGGAGCTGATCACCCCGCGTGACCAGTCCACTGTTGGACTATAGCGTTGGAGCCATGGCATACCCAGCTCTAGTCGAGCGACTGATCCGTATCTAACACAGGGAAGTTGTCTTCCGCACGACAAGTTCCATTACAAAATTCATATTCGCAATCGAGGGAAACAGTGCGTTTCTCACTCGATCGAGGCTTGCCATCGGCAAACCGTACAATCATCTTCATGTTTGGATCTCAAACAACAGATATCCCTTCAATATCACGAACAGAAGAAGACCCAACAAAATTGTTTGTGGCTCCACTGTCAAGCATAGCGGTCAAAGGACGACGATATCCTTTGACCTTAACCTTGAAGAAGATTAACTTCGCCGAATCCCCACCAACACTCGACGAGGACAAATGTGCATACTGCACACGGGGACCAGAAGACGCTGTCTCTCGGTCAGACGACATCTCCCGTTTACGGGAGTAGGAAGACCCGCACCTACTGTCCATTGCTGTTTTTGGACTCGACGCTGGACTCAAAGAACCAGTGGTCGATTTGTTGGCATGGCGCTTGATCTTCTCAAACTGCATACGACACCCAGCAGCGTAATGCCCCGAATAGCCACAGCGGTGACACTTGGGGTTCTTCTTAGAGGTGGCGGAAGACGACACCGCGCAGATTTCCATGGGTTCAGGACCACCAGGAGAAGGAGACAAAGGGGATCGGAACACAGATCCAACTCCTTTCGCTTGTTGGGCGCTGAACTCTTCACGCAGCGCCATGGAGTATGCGGCTTCAATAGTTGTCGGACGCTCACGAAACAATTGCGAGCGCGTTGGTCCCTCGCGAAGGCCATTCCAAAATACCGCCAACTGAGTGGACTCAGCGATTGGGTGTGTAACCACACACAAGGCAAGTAACGCAACTTGACCACATAATCATGCACAGAATCACGTCCTTGCTTAAGTGCCATAACTGCGAGTGGGCTCGGAATTCCGACTCGGCTGGCTCAAACGTAGCAGTCCGCTGGTCTTTGAGATCTTGGACCGTTGGAAAAGCGCCGGGATTGGCAATGGTCTTTTCCAGTGCCCACTGGCGAGCACGACCAGATAAATTTGCGATTGTGTACGCCACTTGGAGTTCATCTTCCGCGATGCCACGGGCCTTAATCGCAAGGTCCAATTCGCAAAACCAGCGAACAAGCGGTGGTTCAGAGGAACCATCATACTTGGAAATGTCCAACTTGAACGTTGGACGACGCGCACTCGGAGGTGCCATTAAAGGGGTCGATCTGAGCGACGCCACTTCGCGAGCTAAGAACTCCGAGATAACTTGGTGTTGGCGATTCTGCGGACCAGACAACGACAACTGCGTTGCCATCAGGCCGATTTGGTTGAGCATGCGTCCAACCGCTTCTCATTCGAAATCTGACAGATGCTGGAAGAACTTGCGTTCCAGCGGAGGAATTTCGACTTCGTTCATTCCCAAACGTGTAGAAATACAACAGATCGGTCGTTGGACGGATCACAAAGTGCTACCAGGTGTAACAGGGCTCTAAGCACTCGGTTACAACAACTTACACAGAGTGGCGATGAGGCGCTCTTGTACTCAACAGAATAAGGTAATTTTAGGACTGAATTGAATATCAAAAAGGGAGCAAATGGTCCTCACGACCATTCATCCCAAAACCTACGAAAACTGATAACCTACAAAAACTAATGTTAGTTCGCTAGGTACGGTACATATACCTTACCCCTCTTCGTATACGATACCGTCGTATCCTAAACCCATGTAACCCCGTTACATGAAGCGGGGGCCAACAAAAGGTATGCCAAGAAAATAATCATATGTGGCACGTTCCGTCGAGGTCTAAAGTCGCCGATCTGATCGAAAATCCTGATCGTCTGATCATAGCTATAAAACCATATTCCCGATTGTGCATGGTCCAAAGCTCAACTTGGTAACAGAATACCCGATTTTCCCAAGAGAGCATGCGTGGTGGAAACGGACGAATATTTGAATCTGATACCATACTACCTGAAGGAAGCTCGGAGAGGACACTGAATCAACATGAATTTGAAGTAGATCAGATCGCTCACGTTCTGTTGGGCAGAGATACACGTTATAGTCAATTTCATCGCGAGTTTATGGTGCATTGGAAGTATTTAGTGAACAAACCTGGATCAACAAGTGCCTTCTGATTGTAGAGCCCTGTTAAGGAGAAGCCCAACGCTCCACCCAGATGCTACTTGTTCTTTAATTATTGTATAAAAGATGGTGGACTAGAAATGTACATCTTGATCGCTGTATTGAGAGTCCGTACCTTTCTCTCGGCTTGATGATGGCCTGCGCATCGTTTGCTGTGCTTTTTTCAAAACCGCTGTTAAACGATATGATCACGTTGGTCACGAAACATGGCTCGTTTTTGACGAATCACTTCACCCGACCGGATTTTCCTGAAATCGCATTCTTCGTGACGTTGAGCGACTTGTTCAGCGGTGCGGGAGGATCAAGCCTTAGGGATACCCAGACCAGTGAACAGATCATTCCGGATCAGGGGTTTTATGGTGAGACGGATATAAGCATGGCTTTGACTTCAAAAGGGTACGTAGCCCGGATATTTCCGGCGGTTCAGTCTAGATTATCGGCAGACCTTCTCTGTCTCATAATCCGTACAGCTTCCGACGTAGCGCTGGGCGCTTCGGTAAGATCCTCTCAATGGAATTGAAATCTGTTGTGGTACGTTCGGTCAATCCCCTGATGTCCTCATTCCTGTCTTCAATCAAACCTTCGCTTAGATCGATCGGGAATTGCGATCTGATCGTGACCATAACATGTGCCTTCTATTTACCTTGTTTGGGTTCGATCAGCTTGGGCAATCCGTTGGCCAATTCCACCAAAACGCCCGATCGTAGTCGTTGATCCGACCTCATCTTTCATGGCACTTCTATTCCAATTTTTCATACTTTCGGATAATCACCCATTTTTAAGCATATGATACTCCGAAAGTCTGGAGAACTTCCAGGCAGAGCAGCAAACCTCATATTCAGCCTCATTCTTGGTGATTTCCGGAGTGTAGTTCGACGCGGCGGATAATACAGTTCACCCCGACAACTTACACAGTATGGTACTGAACGATCCGTCCTTTTCTTCACGCCCGCTCATCCGTCAAAACTTAACACAATCATATCCTCGTCCGGATCGATCGGTGGCTAGGATGATCGACTGTCTGAACGCTGCTTTATTTGGCACTATCTCGATCAGCTCTACGTCAAAGTCCTACATAGGTGCATGCTGCCCCTCGGATTTTTTCTTCACCCCTTGTACATTTTAATAGTCTCCAATGAAAATTTTGACAGTAAGGCCCAATCGACCCTCGATCCGTTGGTTATCATCTATAGTCAAATCAGTGTAGATCAGCGCGAATGTACTTCGATTGGTATTCCCATTAGCAAAGAACACCAGACATCCAATACACGTAATAGTGATAGCACTTCCTTTCCCACGATATCATAATTCTTTTTCCTTGGTCTTGAGTGAACGTACGTCTCATGCACGTCACTAAACAATATAGGCCTCACGTTTTTGTACCAGGGCAGCAGAGATATCGCCCACTTGCTCGCGTAATAATTACTACCGAAACTTTGTCCGGGTCGAAAAAGTTTTTAAAGCAAGTGTTGACGCTATTTTCCCTTAAACGCACCAAACGCAGCTATAGCTTGCCTATCGATCCTCAGATCTGGGTGAGGTCCGATCGGAAGTACGATCTACGGTCCATTGATCCGATCGGCACAGTTTCTTGCCGATCTTTTTCTCGAAGCCAATGAATTAGTACAATTTCCTTAACTCGTATAGTACACCAGCGTAGGTCGCAACGTCCTCGATAACCGACTGCAGTTATCAATATTAATAGACAAAAACTGCCTTGTCTTTAACGATCTGGGGAAAGGTTGATTAGTGTCTCCAGATCCTTGTGGTTTGCCTTTAAACAACCGATCGACACATTATGACCGAGATAGGTTTCCCTTTCCTTGCCTCTGAAACACTTCACTGGAGCTGACCGATAACTTCCAGCGTTACCAAGTACCCATCGACAGTCGAACTTATCACAATCCACCAAAGGTGAAGCTTTTCCACCGACGTCTCATCAATGAACAGATCGGTGGTGGCCTGGTACGCCAAATATTGCACCTCGTGATCCGACTATAAATTAAACGTTATCAGCCCAGCCACTTGATAAAGGACGAAGCCCATCATTTGATAAGAGTTAGGCATATATTTCTGATTCTGATCGAGAGATCGAATCGGGACTACCGATGGGGCGTATGGGATCTTCGCGTCTTTTCCTAGCCTTAGATACTCGTTGTTGACTCTATACACTGGCCAGCCGGATCTGCACCTAATCAGGCAACTTCAAAGTTTCATGCGCGAAATCAAGGCGGATTGCCGCTGGTACCATAAATTCATGCTCAAAATGGAATCTAGGCGCCTATCTAGCAATTGATATAGTACGCAAGCAATCAAACTAGGATAATCTGATTCCGCGATCTACCCTCGGTCATATACGCACTCCTTCCGATCCTAATACATTTTTTGCGTCTGGGTCTCGTCTATGTGACATTCGATCTTACGAGCAAAGGCGGAGTCGATAATGGAGAATGCCACCCTAGAGTCAAGCAGCATGACCTTTCGCCGCTTAAACCATTATCGAGAGAGTGGTAGTTGCAGTACTCACGCGATCACCCGGCAGTAGATCCAACTCCATACTGACTATCGATCTAGTATGTTCGTCCACTCCGTTTGGGTACTGACTGGGAAATATTTACATGAACATGAACTGTCGGTTATCTTTCATTCTTAATCACTTTTCTTTTAACGACATATGCAGAGTTGCTAAAAGTAGATTTCTCTGCTCGATCTAGATTCCAACCTTGCGATCGATCTAGTCTAATATTCTTTAGACCTCTGGCTGGACTATCATGCTTGGCACCACATACCGTTGCCTCATCCAGTTAAAAATCCCTTGATCGGGCACTTGTTAACATAGTGCACTTCCTCAAGTGTTGAACACAAAGGAACAGTGAACGTTTGGATGTTCGCATCTATTATATTTTCCACAAGCCACCCTCTTTTTAAGCCCTCAATAGGCATGCTTAGTCGATCCGCAGTGGGAAAATTCGCTGCGCGGACGATCTGGTACCCGATCGGCTTTTGCGGATAGGAATTTTGACTTTCCAATGAACATATCTTGCCGGAACCCATTATGGTACTGTTCTTCTTCCGATCTGGTGATGCCACAGTCGCTTTCTACCACCGGGATCGCCCAGTCGGTCTCAGCAGCAGGTGCTTGGTCGGATCAGGTTGCGATCCCATTGACACCTTAGGTCTGCAACTTTTGACCCGGTGGGGTGTTGTGGTGGAGTCGAGTTCAAATTCGGACACCGAAGTGTCCTGAACCCGGTCACCATCGTGCCCAGCCGACCAACTTACGGGGGGGGTACCGCGCGAACCTCACTTAAGCTCCGATCGTATGACCGATCAATATTGTAGGACGCCAGGTCCGATCTTTGTTCACGCTTCTTGTAACATGGTTACATTCTGGTTACATTTAGTTATGTGGTGTATGTAAGTACACTACGGTTGTGGTCAATGTTGACCGGTCCGAAAGGTTTGGACATATTGTTTTTTTAACCAATCAGGGAAGAAGCCCTTGGTGGAAGCGTGGCAGCCAGCCACGTGTTAGTACACAGGTGGTGTACACTACATTTTGGCAAGGTACGAATTTAGTAAGTTCTACTTACTATTACATATAGTTTAAATTAATTTAGGCTAATTACGTATTAAATATACATTCAGTTTACATTTCACTCAAAAGACTGCAGGACGCACGACCTCGACCGGTCGTGCGCGCAGTGAGTGTTGTAGTATAAGGGAAGTCCTTCCCTTATCTACCCCCTTATTAAGGGAGCCTTGTGTTAAGGCGTTAGCTCACGCTAACTTGTAAACCAAAAGGGAAATCTTGGCCCCGAGTAAGAGAGTACTCGCTTACTAAGTCCTTTTATAAGGGCGTATCGGCTAAGTAGCGGCACACCGCCGCTTTAGGAAAGTCTTCCTCTGTAAGTGTGGTGAAGTGTACCACAAATTTGGTCACTTTTGGTCAAGGCAGTTGGTCGAGTTTCCGATTTGTCTAAACAAGGGGGGCTTTTTAGCCTATCAGATTCAAGGAGTATCAAGAACGCAGGTCTTGGGTGAGTCACCTGACATTGGGTATTTTACATAATTTTGTGTGGGTACATTAGGGACGATAGGGAGGTGGTATTATTGGTTAGTTGCGATTTTTCCAAGTAGAAGTCTTTTGGTTGAGGATTTTCCAAGTAAAAGTCTTTTGGTCTAGGAATAAGTGGCAAAACCTCTTCTGGTCTTGGTCTACACCGCAGCAAGGGGTCGCCGTTATTCTTTTCACGTACACTAGTCGCCTCCGCTCGCCGCGGAGTGTTTGGGGGCAGAGGGTTGAATTATCCCCTCTCGCCTATTATACCCGGTCTGGACGCGCCGCACGCGCACTTTGGCCACCGGAAGTCCCTCGACGGGAGTACGCATTGGTCGACTTCCTCAAGTTTAAGTCAAGTACGTTTGGAACGTGCTATTCACTGGATTGGTCTTTACGTAGAGATATCGTTTGTGGAGTTTTACGGGCATATTGGGTCTTTACGCGGACATATTGGCTCATTGTAACATTGGTTGGAGTTTAGACCGGTTTTGGTCTTCTCTCATATTGGTCAGGGGCTAGACCGGTTGATTGGTCTGCCCTCTATTAATTCGTATTGGTCAGGTCTAGATCTTTTGGACGATCGACCTATTGGAATTTATCTTTTCGAAGTTTTTCTGGTCTGTACGTACCTGTGGTGAAGAGTTCCGCCCTAGGTACACCTAGCCAGCACGGTCTCCGATATTCAAGACAGAATCAGATCGATCTGCGATCCCGATCCACCGAGTGTGTAACTAGCCCATTCCATCGGGTACACAAGGTGAGATGAACTTAAGTGAATCGGACCAAGTGTCTTTGGATGATGACCGGTCGTCTGCCAGCAGCGGACGGTCGGACCAGATTTCGAGTGGAGGTCCGCGGGGTACCCCCCCATCGTAAGTTGGAAGTCTGGGCACGATGGTGGTTGTCAGGTTGTCGATACAAATGTATTCGATTTCGAACTTGACTCCACCACAATGGTGCGCGTGCCCGGATGTATCACCATATCCAGAAGCGGAGCGACGAGACACCGATCGAGTATTTGCATCGGTTGAACGTGGCTGCACTTCGTACCGGCATAACAATCAAAGAGAATAACCCGCCGAACGGTGCTGCTCTGGAACATGTGGGTCACTACAGTAGTACCCTGGACGATCAAGAACTGGCGGACCAGCTTACTCTGCTGCGTCTTAAGGACGCGGGTGAAGTTGAACAGACTCTACGGACGCTACAGCAGTCGCGTAGCATGAGGGCGAAGAGTGCTGGTGGATCAGGTCGCTACCGATCCAAGACCCAAACCCAGACCGATCCGGTCAAGAGACCCTGGACCAGACCTACCCGAGCGGTCAAGGCGATCGTAGCCGAAGACAGCACGGGATCGGAAGGGGAAAGTGGAAGTCAATCCAGCCAGGAGTCATCGGATGAATACCAGTATCGTTACGTCTATGTTGCGGGACCTGCCCCGAAGACCAGGTTGAAGTCCGACCAGGTAGACCGGAAGAGAAGGAACGGAAGCAAGTCCGATCTGGACCGACCTCGTCAGAAGTGCTCCCACTGTGGGTCGAGCAAACATGATGGTCCAAACTGCTGGAAGAAGATGGTGTGTAAGAAGTGCGAGAGACGCGGCCACCCGACTGACCACTGCCTTTTCGTATGCAAGTCATGTGGAGAGATCCACGAGGCCGGCCACTGCAAGATTGAAATTTTTTAACATGATACGCAAGTGGTACGTGCCGGACAAGCACGCGGGGATTCTGCCGCCGGACGCGGAAAAGATGTTAAACTAGAACGCTGGCCAGGTTGGAATATGGATCGAGCCGAGCGTTCTACGGTTCACAACTATGCATATGTCGGCAAGGAGGATAAGACCAACAATACACGTTCTATTCCAAATTGCGTCGACCGATACCATCCGGTCTACAGTCTTAAGACCGATTAGTACTCCCGGACTAAGGTGGTTATGCAGTTGGACTTGCTGCCTGGAGAATCCCGCGGATACTGGAAGTATCACGCGCCTGATAAATGATTCATGCAGGCAAAGCCTGTGGCAAGATTAATAACCAGAAAGCGACGATGTTGTTCGACTCTGGAGCTGAAGTATCGATAATCGACTCCGCCTTTGCTCGTAAGGTCGGATGTCGTATAGACGATACCCAGAGACAAGAATGCGTCGGGATCGGTGAAAACTCTTATATGACCGAAGGAAGAACGCGTTTGAAAATTACTCTGTCGGTATCGCTGGTCTACTTTTTCAGCGCTTGGGTTGGCAACTTGGCTGGTCAGGACGCTTTACTAGGTATGGATTTCATGGTCCCAGCTGGTATTCGCCTAGACCTGTCACATGGAGTGCTTACGCTCCCGGATGAGGTCCAGGTCCAGTTGGCTGGTCGAAGACCTCTGTATGATTCGTATACCGATCTGCTCCGGTGGGACCAAGACCTCACTATCCCAGTCGGTCGGTCTGACGATACCCCGGTCGAGAAAGGTTTTCGTTCGAGGAAGTTATGGTTGACCAGGGGCGATCGGTGGGTCCCGACCTTCGTAAAGAGTGCTGGCCGACGTGATTTTGTCCGTGTTACCAATATCGGTGACAAGCCGCTGACACTGGACAATAACACTATTTTCGGTATGTGGTTAGCAGAAGGGAAGGTACCAAGGAAATGGTGTTCGTCTCGATTGGATCGAGGCGTTATGTCGAGTGGCAAAACCTGGCGTACCAATCGACCACCGATCTTATCAGCGATGATGGGTCGGTGGAAGAGGATACCTCACCTTTAGTGGGAAGACCAAGTTATGTCACCCTAAAAAAAGATGTTGGTCCGAAGAAAGGCGCCGCAGTCACCAGGAACGGTGGACCATCAAGTAGACGATCCGAGGCTATTCAACGTGGTGTCAGCACAAGACCAGGCGACAGCGGAGCAAGAAACGGAAGAAGGGGAACATGAAATTGCTAGGTCGGACCATGACGGTATTCCTAATCAGACCGATATCAGTGAAGGACAGCCCGTCGATCAAGACCGGGGGCATTCAGCCGGTCCAGATGGTCTAGGTGATATCACCCCAGAAGATAAACAAGTCTGTATACATGAAGGCGGGGGGGAACAGTATATTCAGGAGCTGGAAAGCCAAATGGCAGTCCTCCCTGAAGTGTCTGCCGACTCGCCCGAAGTTACAATGGATGATTTACAAGTGGGTGATCAAGACCTTAACAGTCCAGACCAGATCGAGCAGTTGAAGAATATCATATGGAAGAAAAGACATCTGCTGATCGGAAAGGGCCTTGCCTTATCACCTGCAGCCCGTCGTGCGATTTGCGATATTGACGTTGGAGATGCCAAGCCGATTGCCCAGCGATGTCGACGCGTGGCGCCACAACCGAGAAAAGCTTTCTGATCTCATTAAAGGACTGTTGGGCACCAAGATTATTAGACCGTCAACCTCGCCATGGGCCTCGCCGATCGTAATTGTTATCAAGAAGAACGGCGTCGACATTAGGTTGTGCATCGACTATCGGCTGGTAAATCGGTTGACTAAACTCATGGTTTACCCGATGACGCTGATTAATGATCTGTTGGAAGACCTCGACAAGACCTAGTTGTATTGTTCGCTGGACATGGCAAGTGGATTTTGGGTGGTCTCGATGACTGATCGATACCGTAAGATTTCCGCATTTGTGACACCGTTTGGTCTTTTCGAGTGGAACCGTATGCCGTTCGGTCTGAAGAACGCGCCCCAGATCTATCAAAGGCTGATAGACAATTCATTGTACGGACACTTCAAGATCAAGACCGATCGGGACCCTGTTGAAAATTATGATGTGTTTAGAGAGGGTGAACCCGATCGGGAAAGAGGACCGTCCGTTCTAGGGAGGCGGTCGTACATCGACGACATTCTGATACCTGCCTCGTCATGGAAAGATCTGTGAGAGAAGTTTGAACGATTGTTGGAGACATGCGACCGCTGGAACCTGTCTATCAGTGCCGTGAAAAGTTTTTGGGGTATGTCCAAGGTCGCTTATTTAGGCCATATGGTCTCGAACAATGGTCTAGAGGCTAATCCCAAGGACCTGGATTCGCTGAGTAACCTCCCGTTCCCCAGATCGCTGAAGGCAATGCAGTCCTTCCTGGGAAGCTTGAATTATTATAGCCGATTCATTGAAGACTTTGCTATCTACGCGGCTGTGCTGTACGAGCTCCGGGAAGTTGACTATCATATGTTGCGTGAAGGAGATCGGGCAACTTTACAGGAGGGCGCCGATTCTGGTCTTGCTGCAGTTTGTCCGCAAGTGGAGGCCGAAGATCATATGAAGCGTGCACAGTTTGCCTTTGGTATGTTGAAGGTTAAGATGGCGACGGCACCGATTCTCAAGCATTTCGCTCCCGAAAAAGTGCCGACCATTATTGTATATGACAGTAAGTAGGATATCTCGGACACTTTAGTGCAAGATCAAGATGGTGTGTATCATCCAGTCACGTTTACGAGCCAGACGCTAAAACCAAATGAAGTGAACTATTGAATTGTCGAGAAAGAAGTTCTGGCGTTGCTACAAATTCTGGATGTGTGTTACAACCTGCTGGTCGGCCGACCTATAAAGGTCCTGTCAAGACGGTCTACTTTGGCCTGGCTATTATCAATGGGATGGACGGACGTCTAGGCAGATGGTGGGTGGTATTGTCGCAGTGGACCCTCGAGGTCGTTAAGTGTACCGGGGGCGAGGAAGAGATATTGGGCACATTAGCTGCCAGCATCACCCCTCGGTCTGAAGTGGACGAGGCATTGATAGCGATTGCCCCGAGGAAGCAACCTCGGCAGTCAGTTTCGACACCGCCACCGACCGTCGACCATGATGAAGAGCTCTTGGTCTTAAGTTTTGACGGATCGGCAAGCGTGAAGAAGAAGGTCGGCGCCTATACTGCCATATTGTTGAAGTTGCCACCATGGTCTATAGTTGCAGCCGCTGCCGATTTCACGCCGGATATTACTGTTAACGAGGCGGAGTACCGAGGTCTACTTCTATGTCTGGACCTGCTGTCGTCGCAAGAGAAGGGGCGATTCATCATATGTGGTGACTCAAACCTAGTGATCAGGCAGATCACCGGAGAGATCGACTGCAAGGCTCCACGACTAAGGACGCTAAATGATCGAGTAATGAAGGCATTGAAGGACCATGCCAACCACGAGCTATTGCACGTGAAACGGGACTGGAACAGAAGCGTCGACTACCTCGCGACCAAGGCCATGCAAGACCAGACCGGGGCTACGATCACCGAGAAGGCCGTTCTGGATGAATTGATGAATATAAACAGGCTCCCCGAGGTGATCGGACCCAAGAACGCTCCGGACCAGGTGCATGTGATGGTCGCGACTAGACCGAAAGCTCGGAAGTCCCACCAACCGTTCCCAAAGGAACGGTTGAGTGAATCTGTTGTGCAACGACTAAGGGCAGAACGGATCCTCAAGGAGCAGGACGAAGAAGAATGGATTATGAACCTGAAGACCTACCTGCGTGGTGAACTGTCCAAGTTGACGAACGATCAAGCGAAATAGTGCATCAAGATCGCGGATAGATACGAAGTGGATGATAATTGATTATTGTATTACTTCCGCGATGCCGAACAAGACAGTGCAGACCGGGAACGACTGGCGAAATTAGTGATCCCCGAGTTGCTGCAGCCGGATGTCCTTCATCACTATCACGTGAGTCTAGAAGGAGGCCATCAGGGCATAGGAAGGACCTATCACAAGATCAGGTCCCACTTCCACTGGAGAGGTCTTTTCCGCAGTGTGCTGAAATATGTGGGCTGTTGCACGGATTGCGAGACCGGAAAGGGTAGACCGGTAATCAAGGGGCGATCGCCCGGAAATATCGAATCTACCTACCCTTTCCAGGTCATAGCGATGGACCACATACCGTCACTGCCTAGATCGACGCGCGGCAACACTGAGCTGCTGATCTGGGTATACATGTTCACTGGTCTAGTTATCGCGAAGGCAAGTGCATCTCGGTCTGCGGAGCAGATCGCCCGGAGCTACGAAGAATGTTTGCTACGAAGATTCGGCGCCAGTGAGGTCGTCAGACACGACCGAGAACCCGGTTTTATGGCCGAGGTGTTCCGGTCGTTCAATAACATGCTGGGCCAGAAACAGAGTGCGACGATGGCATATCGTCCGCAAGCAAATGGATCGGCGGAACGCATGGTGCAGACCATAACGAGGGCGATCAAGATGTACGTTGCTGACCCAGACCAGCGAGATTGGGACGAGTATGAAGAAAGGCTGATGTTTGCACTCAACTCGTCGACCGATCGGGTACGAGGAGAAACGCCTTTTTATCTGACATATGGATGGAACCCTCGGTCGACACTGGAAGCTGCGATACCTATCGGTTGCACCCGGACCCGCTATCGCGATGCTCGACGCTGGCGCATGCAGGTCCAGAAACACTACCAGCATGAAAAAGAAGTTATCAACGAAAAGCTGCGTCAGGCCACGCAAGACCGGGCAGACCGGACCAATGACCAGGTCCGATCCCACGGTATAGAACCAGGGGCGAGGGTATGGCTATACCTAGACCGAGTGAAAGAGTGCTATGCGAAGAAGCTGGCTCACATGTGGTACGACCCTTTCCGTGTTGCCGAGCTGATCGGTGAGCACGCTGCCCGTCTAGTAACAACTGGTACAGATTACAAGGTCTTCCCGATCGTGAATGTGTCCAAGTTGAAGCTGGTCCGAGAATTTCTTGATCGACCCAAAACTCCCTGTCTGGTAGACGAAGAAAAAAGATTTGATTTCGATGAAGCGTTACTGCCGGAGGACAGTTCGGAACGACCATTAGAGGAAGATGAGTTTGAAGTGGAGAAGGTCTTAGATGTTCGGTCGGCCAAGAAGAACAGGTTCGGTCGGACTCACCGAGAGTACCTGGTCCGATGGAAGGACCATGATGAATCAACTTGGGTCGACGAGCTCGACTTGAATTGTGGGGCTCTTCTACGAGAGTTCAAACGAGAACGAGTCAGTCGTAATCGCTTCGCAGTGATGCAGACTCATGAAGACCAAGACCAAGACACGCAGTAGCATCGGTCGGTCTAGACCGGTGTGAAGATGTGGAAGGTCCGGAGTTGATGTGAAATGTTGATGAACTGTGACGAATTGGAGTAGCGGAATGACGAATGTGATGACTATTTTTCGTGATGGGGGTGGAACTGTTTACGATAACGTGTCCGGTGCAACTATGGAGAGAGTGGTAAAATTAGTTCAAGTGATTTGACGATCGGACATATGAGAAAGAAATGATGACATGTATTACGAGTTATCTGGTCGACTACCTGCGACTTCACTTGCTATCGCCCCACAGACGGCCGATGACCATCAACGGATGATTTTCACTTGATCCTGAAACTGGTTACGCTAGGGGTCCTTCCGGTCAAGCTGGACCAAAGCATCCTTGAGGTCCGCGACCGGCTCAGCGCAATCAAGACCGGGGTAACATATGCCGTCGTCAGCCTGCATTCTGGTCTTCTCAACGCGACGCCTCGGCATGTGGAGGAACACCGGGTACAAGAATACGTCGACGTCACACTCGCGGGATCGCATCCCGTCCAAAATGTACTGGCACAGAGACTGCCAAGCCTCGCCCGCCCGAATTCGACGTCGCTTGCGCTTGCTCTGGAACGTCGCCAGGCCCGGATCTTGTCGCACCCGGTCGAGGGGGAAGCATCAAGTAGTGGGACGCTTCCCAAATTGATTGGCCGTGGATCTTGTTGAAATTCTTCATCCGGCCTAGCAAAGTGCCGATCCACGGAGTCAAGTGGAACACAAGTCCTATCTTGGGGTGTTCGAAAATTTTCCATGGTTCATCGCCGTATAGGCGGGAGATCTGCGCCGACGTAATCAAGTCCGCCCTCCATGAAGACGCGGCAGGGGTTTTCTTGGCCGGTGGAAAAAGCCAGGGGTCCGGGCGAGAGAAAGACCGGGCCAGAAGCTGCTTGGTCAGGGTAGACCGGCGCAAACAGCCGATTTGCCCCGACGACCACGGCAAAGTGATTTCAAACGTCCGCGGCGGAAGGGAGCTGGTGTCAACCGCCATGTTCTTCAGTAGAGCGTACTTGTGAAGCTCGGATGTCCCGGGGAGAACCGAAGACGCCGGCTTCGCTGATGTCGATACTGATGTGGCGTCACTTGGCAAACCGGTCCTCTTTTCTGACCCCAATGTCGACGCTACTTGGATGAAACTTTCACGTAAATTCGTTCGTGACTTGGACTGGATGGCGACCATAAACTCGGAATCGCAGGACCCTTCGCTGGAGTCCTCCTCGGACGAGACCCCTGTGTGCTTGGTGCGATTTGCAGTACGGCGCGAGGGCGCTCGACTTTCCGAGGGGCTGTAGATTTCGTCCGTGTCCGAGTCCGAGTCCATAAAAAGCGCCTGTGTCTTGGCTCGCTTATGACGCACTGCACGCTTCCCTCCGAGGCTGGGTCAGCGCGCAGTGCCCCGCGCCCTCGAGCTACCCGGCACGTCCGTGCGCTTCTTCGATTTTTGTGCAATTTCGGGCTGCTGAATATCAGCCAATGAACGAATACGGTCTTGGTCCTGCTGCAAGCGGTCTTGGTCTTGCTCTGAGGCGACTAAGGTTGCCGACGCAGACCAATCTATGCTGGAGGAAGCAGCCGAACACGGATGCAGCAAGTTCATCAAGCGATGGCGGCACTGGTCTAGTGCCACCTGACGACGACCCGACTCTAGCGTCCAAGCGTCTGACTTGTCTTGATAAGACCGGCCCTTCCCGGTCTGGCCTTGACTTGAAATCTGAAGCTCGGCAATGCGTCGCGCGAAGTCGTCGCCTTGCATGCGCAGTGAGGTCGCGTCAAACTGTCCGTCCAGCTGCTGCCGGCGAACAAGTGCAAGTTGATCCCGGAGATGGGACTGATGAGCCTCCAGACGGGACAGCTCATGACGCGCGCTTACAAGCTCCTCTAAAATTGGTCGAAGCTGGTCAACATGATCGTCGGACTGCCTATCGGCATCAAGAAAGGCACCTATTGCCTTGACGACGCTGGGAGGGATGAGAACTAAAGACAAACGAGGGTCAAGACAGGTACAAGACGAAGACCAAAGATGCGCACCTCGTGTTACCTGGTGGTCCACATGGGTCCTGAGACGCATGTTTTCTGCAAGCATATCCTGCATCTGCGTGTCGGCTTCAGTCTGACGCCCTTCCGATGTTTGAAGTGCACGAGAGTTACGTGGGCTGTCAGACCGAGCCGACCGGACAGGCGAAGCAAGGTGGGGCGACTCGGCGCATAGAGTTTCTGCAAGAACAACAAGAACAAGCGTCAAAGGGAAGCATAAGAAGATCAAGTGCAGTAAAGGCAGTACCTGACGCAGGTGTCGAAGATGTTTGATCCATGGGGAAGAAGTGTGAGTGACCAAGGTCCAGTTGGTCGAGTGATGGGTGAGTCAGACCGTTATCGTTGTGCGACACGGTCGGACTCAGAGGCGGCTGTGGTGAAGTGTACCACAAATTTGGTAACTTTTGGTCAAGGCAGTTGTTCGAGTTTCCGATTGGTCTAAACAAGTGGGGCTTTTTAGCCTATCAGATTCAAGGAGTATCAAGAACGCAGGTCTTGGGTGAGTCACCTGACATTGGGTATTTTACATAATTTTGTGTGGGTACATTAGGGACGATAGGGAGGTGGTATTATTGGTTAGTTGCGATTTTTCCAAGTAGAAGTCTTTTGGTTGCGGATTTTCCAAGTAAAAGTCTTTTGGTCTAGGAATAAGTGGCAAAACCTCTTCTGGTCTTGGTCTACACCGCAACAAGGGGTCGCCGTTATTCTTTTCACGTACACTAGTCGCCTCCGACCGCCGCGGAGTGTTTGGGGGCAGAGGGTTGAATCATCCCCTCTCGCCTATTATACCCGATCTGGACGCGCCGCACGCGCACTTTGGCCACCGGAAGTCCCTCGACGGGAGTACGATTTGGCGATCTCGACACTTTGACTCAAGTACTTTTGGAACGTGCTATTCACTGGATTGGTCTTTACGTGGACATATTGGCTCATTGTAACATTGGTTGGAGTTTAGACCGGTTTTGGTCTTCTCTCATATTGGTCAGGGGCTAGACCGGTTGATTGGTCTACCCTCTATTAATTAGTATTGGCCAGGTCTAGATCGTTTGGACGATCGACCTATTGGAATTTATATTTTGGAAGTGTTTCTGGTCTTTACGTACCTGGGGTGAAGATTTCCGCCCTAGGTACACCTAGCCAGCAAGGTCTCATATTCAAGACCGAATCAGATCGATCTGCGATCCCGATCAACCGAGTGTGTAACTAGCCCATTCCATCGGGTACACAAGGTGAGATGAACTTAAGTGAATCGGACCAAGTGTCTTTGAATGATGAGCGGTCGTCTTCCAGCAGCGGACGATCGGACCAGATTTCGAGTGGAGGTCCGCGGGGTACTCCCCCCCCGTAAGTTGGAAGGATGGGCACGATGGTGGTGGTCAGGTTGTCGATACAAATGTATTCTATTTCGAACTTGACTCCACCACACATCCACGTGTAGGTACACAGGTGTGTACACTACATTTTATCCAGGTACGAATTTGGAATAATATACTTAGTATTACATATAGTTTATAGTAGTTTAAATTAATTTAGGCTAATTACATATTAAATATATTCAGTTTACATTTCACTCTATCTTACAGACGCACGACCTCGACCGGTCGTGCGTGTAGTGAGTACCGTAGCGTAAGGGGAGCCCTCCCCTTAGCTACACCCTTAGTAAGGGAGCCTTGCCGTTAAGGCACTAGCAAAGGCTACAGTAAACTAACCCGGGAATCTTGTCCCCGAGTAGGAGAGCTCTCTCCTACTAAGCCCTTAATAAGGGCGTATCGGCTAAGTAGCGGTAGCTACCGCTTTAAGGAAAGTCTTCCTCTGTGCGCTAGTCGCACCGTGCGTATACGCACCGGCTACATCTGGTAGCACTTGTAGTCAATCCAACACCTGTGTTGGTAGACTATTCATCCTCTGTAAAGGATGAATCAGGACGATTAGGATAGTTTGGCCCTCGTCCAACAGGAAGCCTTTAAAAGGCTGTTACCCTTAACGGGGAAGAAGGTATGAAGCTCCTAGTGGAGCAGGGCCTTGAGGCCGTAAAGGCAAGGGTGAATGCCCTCATCGCTCATGAGGCAAGTTGCGGTGGAGGTCATTCCACGGGGGTGCGTCCTCCATTATCGTTTAAGATAAAGGAGTTCACCGGAGACAAGGGTGACAACCTTTACGTGTGGTTGCAAGAGGTCGAAACGGCCTTCGCCACAGCGAATATGACCGCTGATCACTTGCAAGTGGGAATTGCATTGACCCATCTTACGGGCAAAGCCCGTACATGTGCGTTTACATGCTCGGAGTCAGTCACGGACGTGTTTCCAACATGGAAGGTCCTTAAGCAGAAGCTCATGGACATGTACGCAACACCTGATCTGGTTTTCCAGAATCAACTGGCGTTCCTGAGGTGCCGTCAAGGCACTAAGGACCTGGAGATTTATATCCAGGAGCTTAAGACCCTGTTGGCAGGGATGTACGCGAAGGCGTATTCGGACGATGTGTCCATCCCCGTCTTCATGGGAGGCCTGAGAGAAGGGCCAGCACATTCGGAATTGTTCCGATGCCGACCCGAATCCCTAGAAGAGGCATTCAAGATGGCGCTCAACGACGAGAGGAACTTCCGTTCCTCTAAGGTGGGTCCGAACCCATGGACCTGAGTCAGGTCGAAGCGGAGGAGAAACCCTCCGCTCAGAGTCATTCTGACTCTTTCTCGCAGAGCTTCGAGGCAGGGCTCTTAGCTATGTTGCAGCGGCATGAGCCACTGCGATGCTTCCTGTGTGGAAGCACGGATCATCTGCGGAACAGATGTCCGAAAAATCCCCAGCAATACACTCGCTACAAGGGGACGAAGGCGGGTAAAAAGCCCTCACCCAACCGTCCGGAAACGACGGCTCGCAGTTGGTGCGGGGAGCCTCACTGGGGGACCCCTCATTGCTGTTAAGCCCCAGCGTAGGGGACGACAGCACAAAGCCCCGAGGGAAGCGGTGCTTTCTAGCACCGAGTTGGTGTACCAGCCAGGTTTGCTGGTAGTCCTTGCGGACGTGAAAGGCTTTGATAAGCCTTGGAGAGTCTTGATAGACTCTGGAGCGTCTGACAATTATGTCAGACGAGCTTCTGTGGAGAAGAGTCGGCTGTATGCCGAGGCCCTAGAGGAACGTTCTCGTGACGTTGCCACGGTCCGTCTTGCGACGGGCGTACAGGTTTCTGTACCCAAGGTCTCGATTGACCTTAGCTAAAGTTTGCAGACTTCGACAGCTTAGAACGTTGCCTAGTCCTGGTTTGGACTCGAGGTATGACCTCATTCTGGGCATGAAGTGGCTGGAACGCCACGAGACATGGATAGACTGGAAGTCTAAGTCCATTGGCTCAACGCACCCGTGGTCGGGTGAAGCATTGGCGAGTCATGAACCCACCTTTGCTAGATCGCAAAAGCGATTCTGGCGTGAGATACCAGAGATTGGGATGTCTGAAACGATCATTCCCAATGGCGTTAAGGAAGAGTTCCTTAACGAGGGGGATTCGGCGGTTAATCCCCGCGCCGATATAGGGGAGACTGGTGATTCGCCAGTGATAGAGGTGGAATCCTCTGAGGGTAAGCGCGAGGCGCTTAGAGAAGAGACCCAAAGTTCGTCTCTTCCACAGGTCGGAATTGATTCCGACCACGCTGTGTCCGGAGAACAAGTTGCGACTCCAGTGGTAGGGGTAGAGACCCCTGTGGTTAAGCGCGAGGCGCTTCCAAGCGAAGAGACCCGAAGTTCGTCTCTTTCGCACGTCGGAAATGAATCCGATTACGCCGTTATAGGTGAGACCGGCGAGTCACCGGTGGTAGAGGTAAAGACCTCTGCGGATATGCGAGGCGCTTCTAATCGATGGGGCAATTGACTCCCCCCATCTGGGTCCCGGGATGAGTCCCGAGGCCAGTAGTCATCAGTCCTATAGGATGCTGAATAGTGTGACAGGTGTTGTCACAGAAGACGTAAGCCTAGAACGGTTGCCTGGGGTAGGCTAACTGTTGTCGTTGGAGGAGATATCCTTCAACGAGTTTGAGACTGCTTTGAAAGCAGATGAAATCGACGATATTGTCGTGTTGCGTCCGGAAGAGGAGTTGAACTCCTCATCCACGATGGACGAGTAAGTTTTGGTGCAAACCAAACAGGCATTGAATGCCCGAAGCGGTCTCAAGATCCTCGCGGATCCTGAGGACCCTTACCATTCCTTACTAAAGGAATTTGGAGATGTCATTAGTGACAACCCGCCGATGGGGTTACCACCGGATCGGGGAGTCCAACATGAAATTGACTTGGTTCCTGGAACCAAATACTGCGTCACTAGGCAGTGGCCTCTCCCCAAGGAACAATGAGACGTCATCGACGCATTCTTCAAGGGGAAAGAAGAGGCAGGGATGGTACGGGAGAGCAAGTCTCCCCACTCATCTCCCACCTTTTGTGTTCGTAAACCGAACGGAAAGTGGCGCATTTTACATGCGTACAACAAGCTGAATGCAGCTACTGTGCCCATGCGGACTCCGATTCCTCGGAAGGATGTCCTCCAGAACAATATGGCGGGCTGTACTGTATACAGTGCCTTAGATCTGGTGGACGGGTATTATCAGGTGCTCATTAGAGCGTCCGATATTCCGCTTACAGCGGTCAGCACGCCTAGTGGCATGATGTGGGAGTGGCTTGTTATGCCACATGGGATTTCGAATGCACCAGCGACTTTTAATCTCTTGGTGACCCAACTCTTCCGCCCTCCTAGAAAGTACGCTCAGACGTACTTCGACGATATATTTGTCCATAGTCGTGCGGAAGGCGACTCCTCTGATGTTCAGACGCACCTTATACACCTTCGAGCAGTGCTCGAATGTATACGAGAGCATACGTTATATGCGAACGCATCCAAATGTATCTTTGGTGCTGAGGAAATTCCTTTCCTCGGATTCTTCATCGGTAAGGATGGAGTGTGGGCGGATCCCGCGAAGGTGAAAGCCATTGTGGAGTGGCCTTCGCCTGTAATCTTAGAGATTTACGGAAGTGGCTAGGATTGGCCAACTATCTCCACAAGTACAGCGAGAACTACGCTGAAATGGAGAAGACATTAACCGACCTTCTTAAGAAGGACGTGGATTGGTGTTGGGAAACCAAACACCAAAACGCTTTTGAAGAGGTTAAGGAGATCTTGTTAAAAGCCCCCGTTCTTGCTCTCCCAGATTCTGGGAAACCATTTAGCGTCGTCTGCGACGCCACTGATTTCGCAATCGGATGTGCTTTGTTACAAGCAGATGACGCGGGACGGGAACGCGTGATCGCGTTTGAGTCGAGGCAGCTTAAAGCTTCGGAACGGAATTATCCCGTTCATGACAAGGAGCTACTTGCAATGAAGTATGCTCTTGTCAAATTTAGGGTTCACTTACTCGGCTCAAAGCCGTTCGTGGTTTATACTGACCACGCGTCCTTACGGACAGCGACGAAGCCGCCTCATCTCTCGCAACGGATGGCCCGTTGGCTCTCCTTCTTTGCGGAGTACAACTTTGAGGTTAAGTATAAACCTGGCAAGCAAAACGTGCTTGCATACGCGTTGTCGCGTCGTCCCGATTACGAGCTCGCTCACGCGACATTCGTCACCACGTCTGTGGTGGATCCCATACGCCAGGCGTTTGAGAAAGACCCACAGTGTACGGCGCTTATCAGCGCGTTAGGTGAAAAGGGTCTTGGCTCGTCTGAGCCTACCCTGTCAATTCGAGCTAGAGATCGGTTACACCGTTACAGGTACTGTGACGGTTTGCTATATTATAGAACGAGCGCGGAGGACACTCCGCGGGTGGTAGTTCCTCATGATGAGGAACTGAAGTATAGAGTCGTCTTTGAGGCACACGACGCCCCTACCGGGGGTCATTTAGGTCGGGCTAAGACCTACAGTGCCTTAAGCGCTTTGTATTGGTGGCCCAATATGTATAAGTGGGTCGGTGCGTATATACGCACCTGTGAGACGTGTCAGAGGGTCAATCCCTCTTCAGATTCAGCTGCACCTTTGGCGATCTTATCCGTACCGACGGAGTGTTGGACATCCATTAGTATCGATTTTATCTTCGGTTTTCCGAAGAATAAGGCCGGTAACACCGGCATATTGGTCTTTGTAGACCGTTTGAGCAAGATGGCTCACCTGGCGGCGGTGAGAGAGTCCATTTATGGACAAGGAACAGCAAAAGTGTTCCTACCGTGTCTTTCGACAACATGGTCTACCCGATTCCGTTGTGTCGGATCGGGTTCCCCGTTCTACGGGACAATTTGGGGGGGGCGTTGTTTAAGGTGCTAGGCACCAAGCTCCTCATGTCCACTGAGGATCATCCGCAGACGGACGGTCAGACGGAACGCGTTAATCGCGTTGTAGAGGATAGTCTCCGGAGATTATGTCCGGATTCTCCAAAGAGTTGGAGTGAGATGCTTCCTATGGCCGAATTGGCAATAAACAATTCGGTCCACGCATCTACGGGGTTTACCCCGTTTTACGTGAACGGATTAGTGAATCCGAGGGTTCCGTTAACGCCACGTGTGTGTGGCCCAGGGCTTGAGGGGGACGATTCCCTGATGTCTGCCCTTTATCTGTGCGAAAGCACATCGATAAGTTCTTATCGACGCGCCTTAATGTCTTACGACACGTCTGCGATGCCATGGCGGAAAGCCAAGACAAGCAAAAGGAACAGGCCGACCTCAAGGGTCGGCGTAACGAAAAGGTATACAAAGTAGGACAGTGTTGTATTAAACGCTGAAAATCTTCCTACACATGCAGTTTCCAACGTGTTACGGAAAAAACTGGGCCCCCGGTTTGTGGGGCCTTTCAAGGTGCTAGCTTGAAAAGGGCTGGCGTATACCTTGGATATCCCGAAGGTGATGCGTACGCATCCTACCTTCTATGTGGGTATGCTCAAGCCATACCAGGACCCGGAGGCGGGTCCCCTCCTGGAAGGGGTTGGGAAGTCGGGTAGCCGAAAGGCACGACAGGTCGGAATAGCGCCGACAGGGTCGAAATGCGACCATGAAATTCCGCAACGGTGGATTCGAGAGAGGCAAGCCGCTTATCGATTCGTTTATTCGCACTCCTCTCGTCGTGGAGGACCTCCTGGACTTCATGGATGCGACGGCTGTGTTGTCACAGATCTCGTGGAACTCACGTCGCAATAGTGCGACCTCTTCCGCCAGTTCTCGATACGGAGGGTATTCCACATTACCATGTGGAGCGCCTGATGGCAGGACGCCATCATCGGGGTTAGATCAGTACCTGGTGAAGTGGAAAGGCTATCCACATTCACAGAGTTATTGGGAGTCAGAGACTTCTGTGGTGGAGTCAAGTTCAAAATCGAACACCGAAGTGTCGAGAACCTGACCACCATCGTGCCCGGCCTTCCAACTTACGGGGGGGGGGGTACCCCGCGAACCATCGCCTTCGATCCGATCGGATCGTCCGCTGCTGGCAGACGACCGATCATCAACACAGGACACCTGGTCCGATTTGTTCTGCATCTCGCCTTGTGTACCCGATGGATTGGGATGGTAACACACTCGGTGGATCGGCGCTAGGAATTGACTTGTGGTCTAAATGTGGTAGACCGTGATGGGTGATGTATCCGGGGCGGAACGCTTCACCCTGGGTACGGGTATACCGGTTATACTCGAAATTTGTATACTCCCGATTGCAGATCGCTAACCCGATGGTAAAGCCCGGCCAATATGGGAGATAAACTCCGGTAATCCAATGAGGTCCAATAATCTAATTCAATAAGGAGATCCAAATGAGAACGTGACGTAATCCACGAACGATATCTCCACGAAATAATCCAATAGACGTAATAGCACGTTCCAAACGTGCGCAACTTAAACTTGAGAGGTCGACTAAAGTGCACTCCCGTCGATGGACTTCCCGCGGGCGAAATGCGTCTATGACGCGTCCCGGCCTGTTATAATGAGCTGGAGGGGATTACTCGACCCTCCGCTCCCAAAACACTATGCGGAGTGCTGAGGCGACTGACGTGCAAGGCGAAACGACCCCGGTTGAGTTAGAGGTCCAACGGTTTCTTAGACGAAGCTAAAGCCAAAACCTTTACGAAGCAAAACCCAAAACTTGGCAAATCCCAAACTCGGCAAAACCCAAACTAAAAAATACCTACCCCCTATAGTCCCCAATATGTACCAAACATGAAAATATGTAGTACACGCAATCTCATGTGACTTACCCAAATCCGTGTTCTTGACACTCCTTGCACATGACCGGCTGAAAAACCTCCTGGATTTCCACCAATCCGATCGCCGGTAAGCCGATCGGTCTGCTGCTGACCGGAAACGACCAAAATTCTTGGGTCCACTTCACCACAATACGCCCTTATAAAAGGGCTTAGTAAGAGAGTTCTCTCTAACGCGGGGCCAAGATTTCCCTTGGTTTACCAGTTAGAGTTAACTAACGCCTTGAAACAAGGAAAGGGGGAGTAGGTAAGGGACGGTGTTCCCTTACACTACTACACTCACTGCGCGCGCGACCGGTCGAGGTCGTGCGCCTAGCAGTCTTAGTGTTGTTTGTAAACTGAATGTATATTTAATATATAATTAGTGTAGCCAGTGCGAACACGCACGGTGAGCTAGCGCACAGAGGAAGACTTTCCTTAATCTGCGGAGTGCCGCTACATAGCCGATAAGCCCTTTGTAAAAGGGCTTAGTAGGAGAGTTCTCTCCTACTCGGGGCCAAGATTTCCCTTGGTTTATTTGTTAGACTTAACTAACGCCTTGAGACAAGGCTTCCCTTAGAAAGGGAGTGGCTAAAGGAGGTATTCCTTTGGGCCACAAACACTCACAGCACGCGCGACCGGTCGAGGTCGTGCGTCTAGCTGGATAGGCGTGTTTTGTAAACTGAATGTATATTTAATATGTAATTAGCCTAATTTAATTTAAACTAATGTAAACTATATGTAATACTAAGTAGAACTTACTAAATTCGTACCTAGCTAAATTTAGTGTACACCACCTGTGTACTAACACGTGGCTGGCTGCCACTCCTCCACCAAGGGCTCCTGCTCTGATTGGTTAAAATAACAATAGGTCCAAACCTTTCGGAAGGGTCAATACTGACCCCAACCGTAGTGTACTTACGTACACAACATAACTAAATGTAACCAAATGTAACCCTGTTACATCCTCCTCCATCAAGACTATTGCTTACGCAATAAATCAATTATCGTTGGAGAACTCCAATTGCCAGAACTTCTGGCTAAACATGAGTACCTTTAGTGGTGCTGAGGATTCACCTCGGGAAGAGGATGGAAACTACCCGATAACTTGGAATCGGGTGCTGTAACGGGGTTACATTCGGGTAACACTGAGTGTTGGTCTACATTGGTACACCACGGTTGAGGCCAGTATTGGCCGGGTTGAAAGGTTTCGAACCTTTGGTTATTTTAACCAATCAGGGCATGGGCCCTTGGTGTGGTGGTGTGTCAGCCATCCACGTGTCAGTACACAGGTGTGTACACTACATTTTCGCTAGGTACGAATTAGGAATATTCTACTTAGTGTTACATATAGTTTATATTAGTTTAAATAATTATATATTAAATATATTCAGTTTACTTTCCACTCCTTAGTACAGACGCACGACCTCTACCGGTCGTGCGTGTAGTGAGTGCCGTAGCGTAAGGGGAGCCCTCCCCTTAGCTACACCCTTTGTAAGGGAGCCTTTCCGTTAAGGCACTAGTACAGGCTAAATTAAACTAACCCGGGAATCTTGGCCCCGAGTAGGAGAGCTCTCTCCTACTAAGCCCTTAATAAGGGCTTATCGGCTAAGTAGCGGCGAAGGCCGCTTTAAGCAAAGCCTTCCTCTGTGCGCTAGCCGCACCGTGCGTATACGCACCGGCTACCGGTTCCCTTGGCGATATCTCCCAAAAGCTGACCGCTTCGACAACGCCGAAGGAGATGTCGGCAGTCCAAATCGTTCCCCACACGTGGGTAAATCGCACTAACACGTGCGCCACCTCTACCAACTGCGGATGATGCATCGGCGTTGCCGATAGCGACCATCACCGATGAGCCAGACACGGCTCAGGAAGCCCGACGTGCCTTACCGGCACGGAAGGGTCCTCGTGACCTTCAAAATAATGCCAAAAACGAGGTGAAGAGAGGTTTAGCTTCCCATATCACCGGCCCTGCGGCTGAACTGCCGCGTGAGCTCGCTCGCCGGAAACAACTCCGGGCAAGACTGCTCACACCAAAGCAGTTCACTGTGAAATCATACCGAGTGCGCCTCGGGAAACAGGCACGGTGTGCCGTCGTTGAGCCCCTCCACGAGGTTCCCTTCGTCCTTCTGCAAGACGAGGATGTCGAGGAGGCCTAGCGGGCATTCCGCGCTTGGGCGGAAGAGGAGAAGCAACTACCTAGCTTCGACAAGCTGTACAACAGCTATTCCAAACGCGACGTTCGGATAGAGAGGGCGTTGCGCTTGGCATATGCTCAGGCCAAAGCGCTGGGGAAATTACCTGCCTCTGACTACACGCGCCCTGCTCTCGGTGCAGTGCCGAAGAGCAATGCAAACTCTGCATCTGCCTCCGGCAAACTCCCATCTACTGGTAGTGAAGGGGCTTCTTCCGCCCTTTGGTCGCTGACTCGCAGCGGGATTCTCCCGCTCGAAAACGTCAACGACGTCACGGCAATCCTACCGGAGGGGAGTGTCGTGAAGCGGACCCAAGAATTTTGGTCGGTTCCGGTCAACAATGGACCGATCGGCCTGTCGGCGATCGGATTGGTGGAAAGTCAAGAAGTTTTTGGGTCAGTCATGTGCAAGGAAAGTCCAGGACACAAATTCGGGTAGGTCACATGAGATTGCGTGTACTACATATTTTCATATTTGGTACATGTTGGGGACTATAGGGGGTAGGTAGTTAGTTGGGGATTTGCCAAGTTGGGCATTTTCCAAGTTGGGGATTTGCCTTAGTTGGGGATTTGCCAAGTTGGGGTTTTGCTTTGGTTTGGGTTTTGCTTCGTAAAGGTTTTTGGCTTTTAGCTTCGCTTAAGTGACCGTTGGACCCCCAACTAAACCGGGGTCGTTTTTGCCCTACGTCTTAGTCGCCTCTGCACGCCTCAGAGTGTTTTGGGAGCGGAGGGTCGAGTAATCCCCTCCAGCTCATTATACACAGCCGGGACGCGTTATAGACGCATTTGGCCAGCCGGAAGTCCCTCGAAGGGAGCGTACTTTGGTCGACCCCCAACGTTAAGTTGCACACGTTTGGAACGTGTTATTTCACCTATTGGATTATTTCGTGGAGATATCGTTCGTGGATTACGTCACGTTCTTATTTGATCTCCCTATTGGATTAGATTATTGGACCTCATTGGATTACCGGAGTTTATCTCCCATATTGGCCGGGCATTACGATCGGGGTAGCGATCTGCCCTCGGGAGTATACAAATTTCGAGTATAACCGGTATACCCGTACCCAGGGTGAAGCGTTCCGCCCCGGATACATCACCCAGCACGGTCTACCACATTTAGACCACAAGTCAATTCCTAGCGCCGATCCACCGAGTGTGTTACCATCCCAATCCATCGGGCACACAAGGCGAGATACAGAACAAATCGGACCAGGTGTCCTGTGTTGATGATCGGTCGTCTGCCAGCAGCGGACGATCCGATCGGATCGAAGGCGATGGTTCGCGGGGTACCCCCCCCGTAAGTTGGAAGGCCGGGCACGATGGTGGTCAGGTTCTCGACACTACGGTGTTCGATTTTGAACTTGGCTCCACCACAATGGTGCGCGTGCCCGGATCACTTGGTGATCGTGGATATCACCGCAGCGATATTCAGCAAAGGATTGATTACAAGGAATTGAATGTGTAATCGTTATGGAGAGAACACAAGGAACGGCTATCGCCTTATGTTTTCGTTGTTAATAAGGATGTCAATGTCCAATCTGGCCGGGTGGAGGACCGGATCGGGATTAATAAGTTTTTTCCTCCCCATAAGGCTCCCACCGGAGCCGATCGGGACTATAGCAGGTCTTGCTATAGTTCCGGAAAGGATCAGGACTTTTGTCCTGGTCCTATGTATTTGAATGAATGTTTGGATGAGAAGAAATAAAAATCGAAAACCACATGGAGCCTGATCGGAACGATCCAGGCCAACCCCCCAAGGTTCCCAAGAAGAGGCTCAGAATGCCGTCCGAAGAAGACGACTTGGAAGAGAAGTCGCAGGTCGGGGATGGGGTCATCAAAGAAGAAGACCTTACCAGGATGTACTACATCCACGAGTTGAAGCGATTTATTCGCGAAGACCAGGTCATGCGGATTATAGACCCCCAGATCCCTGATCGCCTTCTCGGACCCACCACCGAGCCGATCCAAAGCGATCGGCCGTTGCTGTTAGTGAAGAACCTGCTGGCGATGTTGGATGAGGTCGGCATGAAGGTGCGAAATCTCGCCGACGTGCAGAAACTCTTAGATCTGTATACTTGGAGGTTGGAGATGTCGATGTAGACCTTCCACGACCATTTGGTGCCGTTGGTGGGGGCGGTCCGCCGCCCAACTCCCACCGCGGCATTGAAGGTCGCTGAGACCACGGCAGCATACGACGATGTGTGCTCCGAAGATAAGTCGTTGTATCAGTCTCCACCTTCCTCTAACAACTCATCGGATTTGGAGGTCGGTGTCGAGCGGATGACCATGGGGTCGGACCAGACCCCATGGGAGCATAAAAAGGACGTGCTGCAACAAGGGGCTGCATGCCTGTCGGGGACCCGGGTGCCCCCACAGGCTGCAGTACCTCCAAAGGAGGACACCACACGTTGCCCATGACCCAAGCCAACGTCCAAGACATGTTCGAAGTGATGATGGAACGTTTCTTGGGAGATCGATGCCGATCACCTCCGCGCCCACATGTCCAGGACCGGTATGGCCGGCAAAATGTCAATATTTGCCAGGATGTGGATATGGAGTCAGTGGCATCAGCGGATAAGCCTATCGGAGGTGTTAAGCCAGTTGGAAAGGCAAAACGCAAGTCGCAACCAACCCGACCGTGCCGACCGAGCAAGAGCAGCGATTACGACATGGAGTCGGTCGGGGACATGGGTGACCACGATGGGTCAGACGGTACAGGGGCGGGCAAAACACGTAAGGCTAACCTATTACCTACGACCGCATATGATCTTGGATCTGCCGCGATCCCACGTATTCGTATGGCTGCGACTACGGACCTTAAAGACTTTACCGGCAGAGACGCCGACGAAGAGCAAGCCATGTCGTGGTTTGGTCGGGTCGGGTCTGCTTTCTACGGGATCAGACACCAAAAAACGAACGGTGTCTGTTCTTCAGGGATTTGCTAAAAGGACCGGCTGCGAACTGGATCCAACAGTTGGGTCGGGATGTCCGGTCTGACTGGGATCTGCTATGTGCATAATTTGAAGGGCAGTACTGCAACTCCGGATTTTCTACCGCCCGCAAGTATCTCCATATGTAGAAGCGGGGCGACGAGACACCGATCGAGTATTTGCACCACCTGAACGTGGCTGCACTCCGCGCCGGAATAGTAATCAAGGAAGGCAACCCACCGACCGGTGCCGCTATGGGGCATGTGGGTCACTACATTAGTACCCTGGATGACCAAGAGCTGGCAAATCAGCTTACTCTGCTGCGCCTAAAGGATGTTACGGAAGTGGAACAAACGTTGCGGAAGCTGCAACACTCGCGCAGTATGAGGGAGAAGGTCGCCGTTGGATCGGGTCGATATAGATCCAAGACGCAGGCCGACCCCGTGAAGAGGCCCTTTTCTAGATCGGCCCGTGCTGTCAAGGCGATTGTGACGGAAGGCAGCACTGGGTCGGAAGAGGAAAGCAGCGGCCTGTCCAGCCAGGAGTCGGATGAAGACCAGTGCCGCCACGTTTGCATTACGGAAACCGCCCCAAGAGCCCAATCGACACCTAACCAGGCAGATAGGAAGGGCAGGAGCGGAAACAAGTCTGACCCGGACCGACCTCGCAAGAAGTGTGTTCACCGCGGGTATAGTAAGCATGACGGTGGGGATTGCTGGAAGAAGTTGACCTGCAAGAAGTGTGAAAGACGCGGCCACCCCACCGATCACTGCCTCTTCGTGTGCAAGTCATGTGGAGAGATCCACGAGGCCGGCCAGTGAAAGATGGAAGAATTTTTCAATCTGATGCGCAAATGGTGTGTGCCGGGCAAGCACGCGGGGATGCTTCCACCTGACGTGGAAAATATGTTAAACTAGAACGCTCGCCAGGTTGGAATATGGATCGAGGCGAGCGGTCTACGTTTGGCATCTATGCATACGTCGGCAAGGAGAATAAAACCGACGATACATGTTCTATTTCCAATCGCGTCGGTCGGGATCATCCGGTCTACAGTCTTAAGACCGATGAATATTCCCGATCAAAGGTGGTCATGCAGCTGGATCTGCTGCCTGGGGAGTCTCGAGGATACTGGAAGTATCACGCGCCCGATAAATGGTTTAAGCAGGCAAAAGCCTGTGGCAAGATTAATAACCAGAAAGCGACGATGTTGTTCGACTCTGGAGCTGAAGTCTCAATTATCGACTCCGCCTTTGCTCGTAAGGTCGGATGTTGTATAGACGACACCCAGATACAAGAATGCGTCGGAATTGGGGAAAACTCTTACATGACCGAAGGAAGGACGCGCGTGAAGATCACCCTCTCAGGTTCGTTGGTCTACTTCTTCAGCGCTTGGGTCGGCAAGCTGGCCGGTCAGGATGCCCTGTTAGGCATGAATTTTATGGTGCCGGCGGGTATTCGACTGGATTTGTCTCATGGGGTTCTTACACTCCCGGATGAGGGCCAGATCCAGCTAGCTGGTCGCCGGCCCCCATACGGATCGTACACCGATCTGGTCAGGTGGGATCAAGATGTCACCATTCCAGTAGGTCAATCCGCTGATGCCCCGGTCGATAAAGGTTTCAGATCAAGGAAGTTATGAGTGACCAGGGGCGACCGGTGGGTGCCGACCTTTGTGAAGAGCGCCGGCCGGTTTGATTACTTTCGACTCACCAATATCGGTGACAAGCCGCTTACGCCCAACAACAATTCTATCGTTGGCATGTGGCTAGCGGAGGGGAAGGTGCCAAGAAAGGCGGGGTTCGTCTCGATCGGATCTAGACGGTATGTCGAGTGGCAGAACTTGGCATACCAAGCGACCAGCGATCTGGTCAGCAATGATGGACCGGTGGAAGAAGATACCTCACCTATGGTGGAACGACACAGCTATGCAACCCCGAAGAAGATGCCGGTCCGAAGAAAGGCGCCGCAGTCGCCGGACACGGTGGACCATCAAGTAGATGAGCCAAGGCTCGTCAACATGGTGGTTTCACAAGAGCAGGCGACAGAGGAGCCGGAACCAGAAACGGAGAAAGGAGAACACGGGATTGCTGGGGCGGACCACGATGGCGGGCCTAAACAGGTCGATGTTGTTGAAGAGCAGCCCGCCGACCGGGAACAGCAGTGTGCAGCCGATCGGGACGGGTCGGGTGATGTCACCCTAGAAGACGACCAAGTTTGAATACATGAGGGCGGGGATCAGTACATTCAGGAGCTGAAGATCCAGGTGGCAGTCCTTCCTGAAGTGTATGCCGATCCGCCCGAAGTCACCTGGGACGATCTACAAAAGGATCTGGAATCACTGAGCAACCTCCCGTTTTCCTGATCTCTGAAGGCAATGCAGTCCTTTCTAAGGAGCCTGAATTACTACAACTGCTTCATCGAAGACTTCGCGGTCTACGCGGCCGTGCTGTACGAGATCCACGAAGTCGACTGTCATATAATGCGCGAAGCAGATCGGGCAACTTTACGATAGGGCTGCGACTCCGATCTGCCTGCAGATTTTTCGCCGGTGGAGGCAGATGACCACATGAAGGGTGCACAGGTTGCTTTCGGTATTCTGAAGGCCAAGATGGCGACGGCACCGATTCTCAGGCACTTCGATCCGGAAAAAAATGCCGATCGTCATTGTGTATGCTAGTAAGTGGGCCATTTCTGCCACTCTAGCGCAAGAACATGATGGAGTGTACCACCCGGTCACTTTTACGAGCCGGACATTGAAGCCGAACGAAGTTAACTATGTGATCGTCGAAAAAGAAGTTCTGGCCTTAGTACGGATTTTGGATGTGTGCTATAACCTGCTGGTCGGCCGACCCATAAAGGTCCTATCAAGGAAGTCAACATTGGCCTGGTTGCTATCAGCCAATGGGATGGACGGTCGGCTCGGCAGATGGTCAGCGATCCTGTCACAGTGGTATCTTGAGGTAGTCAAGTGCGTCAAAGGTGAGGAAGAGATATTGGGAACACTGGCTGCCAGCATCACCCCTCGGTCTGAAGTGGATGAAGCTCTGACGGCGATTGCCCCCAGGAAACAACCTCGACAGTCTATCTAACGGCCGCCACCTACCGTCGATCGGGATGAGGAACTCCTGGTCTTGAGTTTCGACGGGTCCGCTAGCGTGAAGAAGAAGGTCGGGTTCTGTATCGCCATACTGTGGAAGTTACCACAATGGTCTATAGTTGCAGCCGCCGCCGATTTCACGCCGGACATAACGGTCAACGAGGCGGAATATCGGGGGCTCCTTCTATGTATAGACCTGCTGTCATCACAGAAGAAAGGTCGGATCATCATATGTGGTGACTCCAACCTGGTGATAAGGCAGATCACTGGGGAGATCGACTGCAAGGCACCAATACTGAAGTTGTTAAACGACCGGGTGATGAAGGCGTTAAAAAGACTACCCTAACCACGAGCTATTGCACGTGAAACGGGATTGGAATAGAAGCGCCGACCGTCTCGCGACCCAGGCCGTGCGGGACCAGATCGGGGTTACGATCACCGAGGAGGCCGTTCTACTTGAGCTAATGGATATAAACAGGCTCCCGGAGGTGATCAAGCCCGAGGACAGACCCGACCAGGTGCATGTGATGGCTGCGACTGCATCGCGTTCTCAGAAGTCTCGCCGATCGTTCCCGAAGGAAAGGCTGAGTGAGCGCGTTGTGCAACAGCTAAGGGCGGAACGGATCCTCAAGGCTCAGGACGAAGAAGTGTGGATCGTCAACCTGAAAGCATACCTGCGCGGTGAATTGGCCAAGTTGACGAATGATCAAGCGAAAGAGTGTGCCAATATCGAGGACAGCTACGAGGTGGATGACAATGGACTGCTATATTACTGTCGCGATGTTGACCAAGACAGTACCGATCGAGAACGACTGGCGAAATATGTGATCCCTGAGTTGCTGCAGCCGGATGTCCTTCATCACTATCACGTGAGTTTAGAAGGGGGACATCAGGGCGTTGGCAGGACATATCCCAAGATCAGGGCCCACTTTCACTGGAGAGGACTTTTTCGAAGCGTGAAGAAATATGTGGGCTGTTGCACGGATTGCGAGACCGGAAAGGGCAGACCGATAATCAAGGGCCGATCGCCTGGAAATATCGAGGCTACCTACCCTTTCCAGGTGATAGCGATGGACCACATACCGTCGCTGCCCAGATCGACGCGCGGCAATACTGAGATGCTGATCTGGATCGACCTGTCCACTGGTCTGGTGATCACAAAGTCTAGTGCATCCCGATCTGCGGAGCAGATCGCCCAGAGTTACGAGGAATGCATGTTCAGAAGGTTCGGTGCCAGTGAAGCTATCAGACACGATCGGGAACCTGGTTTTATGGCCGAGGTGTTCCGATCGTACAATAATATGCTGGGCCAGAAGCAGAGCGCGACGATGGCATATCGCCCGCAAGCAAACGGATCGGCTGAACACATGGTTCAGACAATAACAAGGGCGATTAAGATGTATGTGGCCGGCCCAGACCAACGTGACTGGGATGAGTATGCAGAAAGACTGGTATTCGCACTCAACTCTTCAACCGATCGGGTCCGAGGAGAAACGACTTTTTATCTGGCGTATGGATGGGACCCTCGATCGACATTTGAAGCGGCGATACCGATCGCCTGCACTCGGACCCGCGACAGCGATGCCCGTCGTTGGCGTATGCAGATCCAGAAGCACTATCAGTACGCGAAAGAAGTCGTCAACAAAAAGTTGCGTCAGGCCATACAAGATCGGGCAGACCGGAACAACGACCAAGTCCGACCTCATGGTATTGAAACAGGGGCTAGGGTATGTCTATACCTCGATCGGGTCAAGGAAGGCTATGCGAAGAAGTTGGATCATATGTGGCACGGTCCTTTCCGTGTAGCAGAGCTGATCGGTGAGCATGAGGCCCGTCTGATCACGATCGGCACGGATTATAAAGTTTTTCCGATCGTGCATGTGTCCAAATTGAAGCTGGTCAGAGAGTTCCCCGATCGGCCCAAAACACCCTGTCTGGTGGATGAAGCGGAGAGATTCGATTTTGATGAAGCTCTGCTGCCGGAGGACAGTTGGGAACGGCCGTTGGAAGAGGACGAGTTCGAAGTGGAGAAGGTGCTGGATGTCCGGTCGGTCAAGAAGACCCGTTTCGGTCTCACCCACCGAGAATATCTGGTCCGCTGGAAGGATCATGACGAAGAAACTTGGATCGACGAACTCGACCTAAATTGTGGAGCACTGCTACGAGAGTTCGAGCGAGACCGAGTTAGTCGGAATCGCTTCGCAGTAATGCAGACCCACGAAGACCAAGACCCACAGTAGCGCCGATCAGTATATCGATCGGTGTGAATATGTGTGAGGTCGGAACTTTGTGAATTTGTAATGAACTGTGATGAACCGTGACGAACTGGAGTAGTGGAATGACGAACGTAGTGATGATTCTCGCGATGTGGATGGAAATTGTATATGATAACGTGTTGGTGCAAGCTTGGAGGAAATGGTGAAATTTGGTCAAGTGATTAGATGATCAGCAATGTGAAAGGAATGATGACATATATTACGAATTATCTGGTCAGCTAACTGTTGCATCAAGGATCACTATCTCCCCACAGGCGGCCGATGGTAAATGCCGGATGGTCTTCGATCTGGTCTCGATGTTGAATACGCCAGGGCTCCTGCAGGTCGATCTGGATCAGGGCGTCCTTCAGGTCTACGACTGGCCTGTCTCACCGAACACCGGGATACCAGATGCCATCTTCAGTCAACGCCTGGGGGCTCTCAATGCGACGCTTGGGCATGTGAAGAAACACTGGATACAAAAAGACGTCGACGTCGCACTCACGAGCCAGCATACCTTCCAGAATAAACTGGCATAGGATCAGCCAGGCCTCGCACACCCGACTCCGGCGCCTTTTCCGGTGCTCCCGATACAGGATCAGGTCTTGGTCACGTAACTCCCCCGATGCGGGCTTCGCTGGAACGGAACCTCGACACCGATCCGACCTAGACTTGGATAAACCGGTCATCAGGTATTCGGAGTCACTGGATCCTCCCTCCGAGCCTTCTACAGACGAGACATCTATGCGCTTGGTGTGCGCGGCACGGGGGCGCGAGGGCGCACGAGATTTGGCGGGGACAGACCTTTCATCCTCGACCGATTCGGGACTTGAGAGATGCTCCGTCGTCTTGGCCTTCTTCTGGGGCACCGCGCGCTTCTCCTCGAGCTCGTAGTCGCGCGCTATTCCACGCTCCCTCGAGCTCTTTGGCGCGTCCTTGCGCTTTTTAGACTGGGAAGTTTGCGAATTTTCGGGGTGCTTACTTTTGGCCAATGTGTGGCGTCGGGCTCGGTCTTGATGCAGATCGACCATAACGGTCGATGCAGACCGGTCAGCATTGAAACGAACATCCGGACGCTGATGCAACAAGTCAGTTAACTGTTGATAGCATCGATTTACGGACGCCCAGCGGCGATTTGATTCCTGGGTCCAGGCGTCTGATCGGGCCTGGAAGGACTCTACCTTCCCGATCTGCTCCCGGACCATGACCTGCAATTCGCTGGTCTGCCTTTCCAGGTCACCACGCTGGGGGCGAATCAGGACCCGGTCGGACTGGACTTCTAGCATCTGTCGGCCGACTACCGCGAGCTGTTCTAGGAGATGTGAACGATAAGTTTCCATACGGGAAAAGTCATGGCGTGCGCCGATCAGCCCGTCCAAGATCGGTCGATGATCGCGGTGATCACGAGACTGCCAATCCGCCGCGAATAAGGCGCCGAACGCCTTGGTGATATCGGCGGACAATTGGTCTATAATGGACAACGGGACCGGAACTCTTCGACTGTTTTTCGAAGTTTATCGGCCTTGATCTGATGCCGATCCGGTGTATCGGACCCCGGAGTGTTGGGTGGAGAGCTAAGAAGGCTGTCAGATCGGGCCGATATGGTCGGCGAGTCAACATGAGGTGATGAAGAACGCAGGGCGCCTGCAGCAAGAAGGTCAAGAGAGGTCACAAGGCAATCGGGTATGCAGAACAAGTACCTGGTTGAGGTGAAGTTGGAGATCCGTCCATTGGTCAAGTCCGCTTCGACGGAAATCGGGATTTGATGAGATCGGGCTGCTACCGTTGCGCAGCTGAGACACGACTCAGGGGTGGCTGTCGTGAAGCGGACCCAAGAATTTTGGTCGGTTCCGGTCAACAATGGACCGATCGGCCTGTCTGCGATCGGATTGGTGGAAAGGCAAGAGGTTTTTGGGTCAGTCATGTGCAAGGGGTGTCCAGGACACAAATTCGGGTAGGTTACATAAGATTGCGTGTACTACATATTTTCATGTTTGGTACATATTGGGGACTATAGGGGGTAGGTAGTTAGTTGGGGATTCGCCAAGTTGGGGAGTTGCCAAGGTGGGGTTTTGCTTTGGTTTGGGTTTGCTTCGTAAAGGTTTTTGGCTTTTAGCTTCTCTTAAGTGACCGTTGGAACCCCAACTCAACCGGGGTCGTTTCGCCTTACGTGTTAGTCGCCTCTGCACGCCGCAGAGTGTTTTGGGAGCGGAGGGTCGAGTAATCCCCTCCAGCTCATTATACACGGCCGGGACGCGTTATAGACGCATTTGGCCCGCCGGAAGTCCTTCGACGGGAGCGTATTTTGGTCAACCCCCAACGTTAAGTTGCACACGTTTGGAACGTGTTATTTCACCTATTGGATTATTTCGTGGAGATATCGTTCGTGGATTACGTCACGTTCTTATTGGATCTCCTTATTGAATTAGATTATTGGACCTCATTGGATTACCG
>CM047580.1:44234937-44286534 GCA_026184515.1 Peronosclerospora sorghi | reverse complement strand
CCCGGTCTGCACTGTCTTGTTCGGCATCGCGGAAGTAATACAATAATCAATTATCATCCACTTCGTATCTATCCGCGATCTTGATGCACTATTTCGCTTGATCGTTCGTCAACTTGGACAGTTCACCACGCAGGTAGGTCTTCAGGTTCATAATCCATTCTTCTTCGTCCTGCTCCTTGAGGATCCGTTCTGCCCTTAGTCGTTGCACAACAGATTCACTCAACCGTTCCTTTGGGAACGGTTGGTGGGACTTCCGAGCTTTCGGTCTAGTCGCGACCATCACATGCACCTGGTCCGGAGCGTTCTTGGGTCCGATCACCTCGGGGAGCCTGTTTATATTCATCAATTCATCCAGAACGGCCTTCTCGGTGATCGTAGCCCCGGTCTGGTCTTGCATGGCCTTGGTCGCGAGGTAGTCGACGCTTCTGTTCCAGTCCCGTTTCACGTGCAATAGCTCGTGGTTGGCATGGTCCTTCAATGCCTTCATTACTCGATCATTTAGCGTCCTTAGTCGTGGAGCCTTGCAGTCGATCTCTCCGGTGATCTGCCTGATCACTAGGTTTGAGTCACCACATATGATGAATCGCCCCTTCTCTTGCGACGACAGCAGGTCCAGACATAGAAGTAGACCTCGGTACTCCGCCTCGTTAACAGTAATATCCGGCGTGAAATCGGCAGCGGCTGCAACTATAGACCATGGTGGCAACTTCAACAATATGGCAGTATAGGCGCCGACCTTCTTCTTCACGCTTGCCGATCCGTCAAAACTTAAGACCAAGAGCTCTTCATCATGGTCGACGGTCGGTGGCGGTGTCGAAACTGACTGCCGAGGTTGCTTCCTCGGGGCAATCGCTATCAATGCCTCGTCCACTTCAGACCGAGGGGTGATGCTGGCAGCTAATGTGCCCAATATCTCTTCCTCGCCCCCGGTACACTTAACGACCTCGAGGGTCCACTGCGACAATACCACCCACCATCTGCCTAGACGTCCGTCCATCCCATTGATAATAGCCAGGCCAAAGTAGACCGTCTTGACAGGACCTTTATAGGTCGGCCGACCAGCAGGTTGTAACACACATCCAGAATTTGTAGCAACGCCAGAACTTCTTTCTCGACAATTCAATAGTTCACTTCATTTGGTTTTAGCGTCTGGCTCGTAAACGTGACTGGATGATACACACCATCTTGATCTTGCACTAAAGTGTCCGAGATAGCCTACTTACTGTCATATACAATAATGGTCGGCACTTTTTCGGGAGCGAAATGCTTGAGAATCGGTGCCGTCGCCATCTTAACCTTCAACATACCAAAGGCAAACTGTGCACGCTTCATATGATCTTCGGCCTCCACTTGCGGACAAACTGCAGCAAGACCAGAATCGGCGCCCTCCTGTAAAGTTGCCCGATCTCCTTCACGCAACATATGATAGTCAACTTCCCGGAGCTCGTACAGCACAGCCGCGTAGATAGCGAAGTCTTCAATGAATCGGCTATAATAATTCAAGCTTCCCAGGAAGGACTGCATTGCCTTCAGCGATCTGGGGAACGGGAGGTTAATCAGCGAATCCAGGTCCTTAGGATTAGGCTCTAGACCATTGTTCGAGACCATATGACCTAAATAGGCGACCTTTGACATACCCTAAAAACTTTTTATGGCGCTGATAGATAGGTTCCAGCGGTCGCATGTCTCCAACAATCGTTCAAACTTTTCGCACAGATCGTTCCATGACGAGGCAGGTATCAGAATGTCGTCGATGTACGACCGCCTCCCTAGAACGGACGGTCCTCTTTCCCGATCGGGTTCACCCTCTGTAAACACATCATAATTTTCAACAGGGTCCCGATCGGTCTTGATCTTGAAGTGTCCGTACAATGAATTGTCTATCAGCCTTTGATAGATCTGGGGCGCGTTCTTCAGACCGAACGGCATACGATTCCACTCGAAAAGACCAAACGGCGTCACAAATGCGGAAATCTCACGGGATCGATCATTCATCGAGACCACCCAAAATCCACTTGCCATGTCCAGCGAACAATACCACAAGGTCTTGTCCGGGTCTTCCAACAGATCATTAATCAGCGGCATCGGGTACACCATGAGTTTAGTCAACCGATTTACCAGCCGATAGTCGATGCACAGTCTAATGTCAACGCCGTTCTTCTTGATAACAATTACGATCGGCGAGGCCCATGGCGATGTCGACGGTCTAATAATCTTGGTGACCAACAGTCCTTTAATGAGATCAGAAAGATTTTCACGGTACTGTGGCGCCACGCGTCGACATCGCTGGGCAATCGGCTTGGCATCTTTAACGTCAATATCGCAAATCGCACCACGGGCTGCAGGTGGTAAGGCAAGGCCCTTTCCGATCAGCAGATGTCTTTTCTTCCATATGATATTCTTCAACTGCTCGATCTGGTCTGGACTGTTAAGGTCTTGATCACCCATTTGTAAATCATCCATTGTAACTTCGGGCGAGTCGGCAGACACTTCAGGGAGGACTGCCATTTGGCTTTCCAGCTCCTGAATATACTGTTCCCCCCCGCCTTCATGTATACAGACTTGTTTATCTTCTGGGGTGATATCACCTAGACCATCTAGACCGGCTGAACGCCCCTGGTCTTGATCGACGGGCTGTCCTTCACTGATATCGGTATGATTAGGAATACCGTCATGGTCCGACATAGCAATTTCATGTTCCCCTTCTTCCGTTTCTTGCTCCGCAGTCGCCTGGTCTTGTGCTGACACCACGTTGACTAACCTTGGCTCGTCTACTTGATGGTCCACCGTTCCTGGTGACTGCGGCGCCTTTCTTCGGACCAACATCTTTTTTGGGGTGACATAACTTGGTCTTTCCACTAAAGGTGAGGTATCCTCTTACACCGACCCATCATCGCTGATAAGATCGGTGGTCGATTGGTACGCCAGGTTTGCCACTCGACATACCGCCTCGATCCAATCGAGACGAACCCCATCTTCCTTGGTACCTTCCCTTCTGCTAACCACATACCGACAATAGTGTTAATGTCCAGTGTCAGCGGCTTGTCACCGATATTGGTAACACGGACAAAATCACGTCAACCAGCACTCTTTACGAAGGTCGGGACCCACCGATCGTCCCTGGTCAACCATAACTTCCTCGAACGAAAACCTTTCTCGACCGGGGTATCGGCAGACCGACCGACTGGGATAGTGAGGTCTTGGTCCCACCGGACCAGATCGGTATACGAACCATACAGAGGTCTTCGACCAGCCAACTGGACCTGGACCTCATCCGGGAGTGTAAGCACTCCATGTGACAGGTCTAGGCGAATACCAGCTGGGACCATGAAATCCATACCTAGTAAGCGTCCTGACCAGCCAACTTGCCAACCCAAGCGCTGAAAAAGTAGACCAGCGATCCCGACAAAGTAATTTTCACACACGTTCTTCCTTCGGTCATATAAGAGTTTTCACCGATCCCGACGTAATCTTGTCTCTGGGTATCGTCTATACGACATCCGACCTTACGAGCAAAGGCGGAGTCGATTATCGAGACTTCAGCTCCAGAGTCGAACAACATCGTCGCTTTCTGGTTATTAATCTTGTCACAGGCTTTCGCCTGCTTGAACCATTTATCAGGCGCGTGATACTTCCAGTATCCGCGGTATTCTCCAGGCAGCAAGTCCAACTGCATAACCACCATGGTCCGGGAGTACTCATCGATCTTCAGACTGTAGACCGGATGGTCTCGGTCGACGCAATTTGGAATAGAACGTGTATTGTCGGTCTTATCCTCCTTGCCGACATATGCATAGATGTGAACCGTAGAACGCTCGGCTCGATCCAGATTCCAGCCTGGCGAGCGTTCTAGTTTAACATCTTTTCCGCGTCCGGCGGCAGCATCCCCGCGTGCTTGTCCGGCACGTACCACTTGCGTATCATGTTAAAAAATTCTTCAATCATGCAGTGGCCGGCCTCGTGGATCTCTCCACATGACTTTCATACGAAAAGGCAGTGGTCAGTCGGGTGGCCGCGTCTCTCGCACTTCTTGCACACCATCTTCTTCCAGCAGTTTGGACCATCATTGTAACGGGGTAACATTCGGGTAACACTGAGTGTTGGTGTACATGAGTACACCACGGTTGAGGTAAGTATTGGCCGGGTTGAAAGGTTTCGAAGCTTTGGTTATTTTAACCAATCAGGGCGTGGGCACTTGGTGTGGTGGTGTGTCAGCCATCCACGTGTCAGTACACAGGTGTGTACACTACATTTTAGCTAGGTACGAATTAGGAATATTCTACTTAGTATTACATATAGTTTATATTAGTTTAAATTAATTTAGGCTAATTACATATTAAATATATTCAGTTTACATTTCACTCTATCTTACAGACGCACGACCTCGACCGGTCGTGCGTGTAGTGAGTGCCGTAGCGTAAGGGGAGCCCTCCCCTTAGCTACACCCTTAGTAATGGAGCCTTGCCGTTAAGGCACTAGCAAAGGCTACAGTAAACTAAACCGGGAATCTTTTCCCCGAGTAGGAGATCTCTCTCCTACTAAGCCCTTAATAAGGGCGTATCGGCTAAGTAGCGGTAGCTACCGCTTTAAGGAAAGTCTTCCTCTGTGCGCTAGTCGTATCGTGCGTATACGCACCGGCTACAATCATGTTTGCTCGACCCACAGTGGGAGCACTTCTGACGAAGACGGTCCGGATCGGACTTGCTTCCGTTCCTTCCCTTCCGGTCTACCTGGTCGGACTTCGACCTGGTCTTCGGGCAGGTCCCGCAACATAGACGTAACGATACTGGTCTTCATCCGATGACTCCTGGATGGATTGACTTCAACTTTCCCCTTCCGATCCCGTGCTGTCTTCGGCTACGATCGCCTTGACCGCTCGGGTCGGTCTGGTCCAGGGTCTCTTGACCGGATCGGTCTGGGTCTGGGTCTTGGATCGGTAGCGACCTGATCCACCAGCACTCTTCGCCCTCATGCTACGCGACTGCTGTAGCGTCCGTAGAGTCTGTTCAAATTCACCCGCGTCCCGATGACGCAGCAGAGTAAGCTGGTCCGCCAGTTCTTGATCGTCCAGGGTACTAATGTAGTGACCCACATGTTCCAGAGCAGCACCGTTCGGCGGGTTATTCTCTTTAATTGTTATGCCGGCACGAAGTGCTACCACGTTCAACCGATGCAAATACTCGATCGGAGTCTCGTCGCTCCGCTTCTGCATATGGTGATACTTGCGGGCACTCGAAAATCCGGAGTTACAATATTGCCCTTCAAACTCTGCACGTAGCTGGTCCCAGTCATACCGGACATTCCGACCTAACTGTTGGATGCAGTTGGCAGCCGGTCTTCAAAAAATCCCGGAAGATCAGACACTTTTCACTTTTCGGGGTCTGGTCTCGCAGGAACGCAGACTTGACCCGACCGAACCAAGACCGGGTCTGGTCTTCATCAGCATCCTTGCCAATGAAGTCCTTGAGGTCGGTCGTCGCGGCCATACGGATGCGCGGAATAGCAGCAGATCCAAAATCGTAAGCAGTAGTGGAGGCTAGGTTAGCCTTGCGTGACTTTCCAGCGCCCGTACCGTCTGACCCACAGTGGTCGTTAAGACCGCCGACCGACTCCATGTCACAGTCACTTGTCTTGCTTGGTCTACGCGGTCTGGCCGGTTGCGGCTTGCGCTTCCCTTTGCCGACTTGCTTATCACTTCGAGTGGGCTTGTCCACAGATGTTACCGATTCCATATCCACATCCCGGCAAACATTGACACTTTGACGGGTAGACCGGTCTTGGACATGTGGGCGCATAGGTGGTCTAACCCGTTCTTCCATGAAACGTTCCATCATCGTCTCAAACATGACTTGGACGTTAGCTGGAGTCATGGGAAACGTGTTGATACCCTCCTCTTGCGGAACTGAGGCCTGTGGGGGCTGCTGGAGCCCCGACTGGCAAGCAGCCCTTTGCTGCCGCACGTCCCGTTTTTGTTCAGGCTGGGCATTGTCCACCCCCATGGTCATCCGCTCGACACCGGTCTCCAACTCTCATGAGCTGTTAGAGGCCGGTGGAGACTGATAAACCGATTCGTCATCAGAACCAATGTCAACAAGCGCTGTGGAGACTTCAGCGACCTTCACTGCTGCGGTGGGAGTTGGGCGGCGAACCGCCCCCACCAGTGGGACCAAATTGTCGTGGAAGGTCGACATCGACGATTTCAGCCTCCAAGTTTCAAATTCAAATAGTTTTTGGACATCGGCGGGGTTCTGCATTTTAACGCCAAACTCCGCCAACATCGCCACCAAGTTCTTCACCAACAGTAATGGGCGATCACTCTGGATCGTCTCGGTAGTGGGACCGAGAAGATGGTCGGGGATCTGGAGGTTCAACACCCGAAAGACCACGTCAAATCGAACAAATCGTTTCAGCTCAAAAATGTAATATATCTTGTTTAGGTCTTCTTCAGTGATGCCTCCATCTCCGACCTGCGACTTTTCTTCAAGGTCGTCTTCGTCGGCCGGAATTCCCAACCCTTTCTTGGGAATCTTGGGGACCTTGGGGAGGTTGGTCTGATCGTTCTGATCAGCCACCAAGTATTTTTCGTCTTTTAATTTTCCATCAAATTTTTTATGCACATACATAGGATCAGCACCAAGGTCCTGATCCTTTCCGGGACTATAGCAGGACTTGCTATAGTCCCGATCGGCTCCGGTGGGAGCCTTTTGGGGAGGAAAAAAATTATTAATCCCGATCTGGTCCTCCACCAGGCCAGACCGAACATCGCCATCTTTATCGAGAACGAAGACGTAAGGTGATAGCCTTTCCTTACGCCCTCTCCAGAACGATTCCAAATTCAAATCTTCAAATTCAATCTTTGATGACACCTCGCGGTGATATCCACGATCACCAAGTGATCCGGGCACGCGCACCATTGTGGTGGAGTCAAGCTCGAAATCGAATATATTTGTATCGACAACCTGACCACCACCATCGTGCCCAGCCTTCCAACTTACGGGGGGGGGGGTACCCCGCGGACCTCCATTCGAAATCTGGTCCGATCGTCCGCTGCTGGCAGACGACCGGTCATCATCCAAAGACACTTGGTCCGATTCACTTAAGTTCATCTCACCTTGTGTACCCGATGGAATGGGCTAGTTACACACTCGGTGGATCGGGATCGCAGATCCATCTGATTCGGTCTTGAATATGAGACCGTGCTGGCTAGGTGTACCTAGGGCGGAACTCTTCACCCCAGGTACGTACAGACCAGAAACACTTCCAAAAGATAAATTCCAATATGTCGATCGTCCAAACGATCTAGACCTGACCAATACGAAATAATAGAGGGTAGAGCAATCAACCGGTCTAGCCCCTGACCAATATGAGAGAAGACCAAAACCGATCTAAACTCCAACCAATGTTATAATAAGCCAATATGTCCACGAAAAGACCCAATATGCCCGTGAAATTCCAGAAACGATATCTCCACGTAAAGACCAATCCAGTGAATAGCACGTTCCAAACGTACTTGAGTCAAAGTGTCGAGATCGCCAAATCGTACTCCCGTCGAGGGACTTCCGGTGGCCAAAGTGCGCGTGCGTCGCGTCCAGACCGGGTATAATAGGCGAGAGGGGATAATTCAACCCTCTGCCCCCAAACACTCTGCCGCGGGCGGAGGAGACTAGTGTACGTGAAAAGAATAACGGCAACCCCTTTCTGCGGTGTAGACCAAGACCAGAAGAGGTTTTGCCACTTATTCCTAGACCAAAAGACTTTTACTTGGAAAATCCGCAACCAAAAGATTTCTACTTGGAAAAATCGCAACTAACCAATAATACTACCTCCCTATGGTCCCTAATGTACCCACACAAAATTATGTAAAAACCCAATGTACTCACCCAAGACCTGCGTTCTTGATACTCCTTGAATCTGATAAGCTAAAAAGCCCCCCTTGTTTACACCAATCGGAAACTCGTCCAACTGCCTTGACCAAAAGTGACCAAATTTGTGGTACACTTCACCACAGATGGCTGACACACCACCACACCAAGGACCCTGCCCTGATTGGTTAAAATGACCAAAGGTTCGAAACCCTTCAAACCGGTCAATACTGACCTCAACCGTAGTGTACTCATGTACACCAACACTTAATGTAACTCGAATGTAACCCCGTTACATCGCGCGTCTGCAGTTGTTGAGTGAAAATCTAAACTGAATGTATATTTAATATATAATTAGCCTAAATTAATTTAAACTAATGTAAACTATATGTAATACTCAGTAGAACTTACCAAATTCGTACCTAGCTAAAATGTAGTGTACACCACCTGTGTACCAACACGTGGCTGGCTGCCACGCCACCCCAAGGGCTCCTGCCCTGATTGGTTAAAATAACCAATGGTTCAAAACCTTTCGAACCGGTCAATACTGACCCCAACCGTAGTGTACTCACGTACACCACCAACTAAATGTGACTCGGATGTAGCCCTTTTACACGTTTTCTCTGTGCGCTCGGTCACTTCGGCATATCCAGTAGGAGTAGAGAGGGGCAAGCGGCATCATACGGAAGCCCGAGTTATTCTTTAGTGGAGGCGCGCATTTAGGTTCCAGTTACTGTGTACAAGGACTGGGTACGAAGGTTTTGTTGGAATTAACCGGGGATTCGTGCAAACACTTCACGAGATGGATACCTACCTGCTGACAAAGTTTCAGCTCGTAGGGATCAACGTAAGTAGCCCAACTGGTATCCGCCCTCTAGCGGCGCGTAAGGTTCGGTAGTAGGCGTGCTTAATTAAATGCAAAATAGAAAGTATATATTATGTAAGGTTACTTAGCTGACTATTCGGTTCCTAAGTGCGAACTTAATTCTGTAACCGTCAATAACATGAAAAATGTATACTACCCATGTCAACCAATGGGATTCCACCATTTCGGAAGAGTGCAAAGCCGAAAGTGGCTACACACTCTTCCAACACTCCTCCTGGAAGACCGGAGGCTGCACTATCGTCACTGTAGCCCTAGCGCTGCACGCAACACTTGAATCCGCTGCGCGCTTAGGTCCTTGGTGAGTAGATCAGCGAGCATCTCTTCACTTGGCACGTGGCTTGCCGAAACGATGTCTTTCCGTGCGTAGTCCTTCAAAAATTTCAGCTTGATATCGACGTGCTTGGATCCGGCCGCACTCGTCTCATCTTCGAGTTGCTTCAATGCAGCTTGGTTGTCCATCTTAAACATAATTGGTGTCTTGGCGTGCATCCCAATTTCCGCAATTAATTCTTTCAATACGAGCACCTCCTTGCCTGCCATAGCTGCAGCAACAAACTCGGCTTCGGCTGTCGATAATGCTACTGCCGTTTGTTTCTTGCACGCCCAATTAACGAGAATTCCATTTACGAAAACCACCATTGCCGAAACACTCTTTCGATCAACTTTGTCCGCCGCAAAATCGGCATCACTATAAACAGTGATTCGCAATGGCATAGGCAGTCCATTATCATGCTTCAGAGCAAGCTTGAGGTCACTCGTTCTCTTAAGGTACTTGAGGATCCTCTTGGCAATCTTGTAATCGCCCAACGTGGGTGCATGGGTCTTACGTGTGGCTCGGTGCACGGCGAACGAAATGTCAGGACGCGTGCACCGGGAGACCCACATCAGACTGCCCACAAGCGATTGAAACTGTTTGATGCTCGGCAAATTTTCCTTCGGCTGTGGTAGGAGAGGTTCTTGACACTCCTTCACTTCATCCAGTGCCAGCACAGGAGTTCGTGATGGGTTCATCTTCTCTAGCCTGTTCGTCTTCAATATGTCCTTGATAGTGCCCTCTTGGTCTAGCAAGTAACCGCTCTTCGGATCACCTTGAATCCGAACGCCCAGAAACTTGGTGGCACTGCCCAAGTCCTTTAGTTCCAATACTTGCATGTTTGCGAAAAATTCCCGGACGATACTCTCACTGGTTCCGGTAACCAGGAGATCGTCAACATATGCTCCAACTATGACGGTTTCGGCTGCTTGTTGCTTGACAAAGATGCACGTATCCGTCACACACTGCGTGAATCCAAATTTCAATAATGTTTCACAAAGGCATTGGTGCCACAGGCGCCCATACTGCTTCAGTCCATACAGGTTTCGCTTTAATTTTAGCGCGAGCTCCTTTGGTGAATTTACACCGAAATCATGCAATGTATCCATCGAAATGTCCATGCCTTTTGGCACCTGCAGGTAAATCTCCACATTTTCCTCAGACTTGGCCTTGGGGTAGGCACTTGGCACATCACCATGGCGTGCCGCTACCCCCCCCCCCCCACACTTGTGCCAAAGCAAGAATCAACTTGACATTATTCAACTCCATAACGGTTGAAAATGTGAAAAAATAGTCCGAACCGTAAACTTGTTTGTCGCCACGGGCAACCAATCTCGCCTTGTACCTCTCGACCGAACCGTGTGCACTGACCTTTGTCTTGTACACCCACTTGGTTGGGAGAGGTACCTTACCCGGAAGCCTGCACCCAAACCGGGATACAGCTCCCGCCCCGAAAACTTTTCAATACTCAATTTGGGTATTTTATACCCGACTTGATGCACCGGCATAAGCCCTTGCCCAGGTGGTGCATCAGTCCCGCCAACACCTTGCATGCCAACCGGCACTCCGCGAGGTGTCGCATTCACTTGTGGGCGTGGCCTTGCTCTGGCTTCAACCCCTTCGTCCTCGGCCAAATCATTCAGAGTCATCTGATGTCCGAAAGGACGGTAATTCTGCAGGCTGTCACGGAACTCTGTGTCCTGTACCCGCATTGGTGATCCCTTCCTCGAACCGGAGGACACACTGGGAAGTGATTTCCTGGCCTGCCCATCTTCAATGGCAGTCAGACGATTCGAAACTTCCTTCAGACTCTGTACCAATGCCTTAAAATCACTGGCAGAGGGCACATTGTCTCCATCTGAATCACTCATATTAAATCACTTGAAAATCCTTCAGTCACTTTCGTCAATCCACTAGCCCTTTCGAGAGGGGACTTTCCACTAGTTCTGCGTAACGAAACGAGACAAGGTATCCACGAAAACACACTCCAAAAACCAAGAACAATCCGCGATACAATCAGTTGAGCCTTGGGCTCATAACTTGTTGGAATTAACCGGAGATTCGTGCAAACACTTCACGAGATGGCGACCTACGTGCTGACAAAGTTTCAGCTCGTAGGGATCAACGTAAGTAGCCCAACTGGTATCCGCCCTCTAGCGGCGCGTAAGGTTCGGTAGTAGGCGTGCTTAATTAAATGCAAAATAGAAAGTATATATTATGTAAGGTTACTTAGCTGACTATTCGGTTCCTAAGTGCGAACTTAATTCTGTAACCGTCAATAACATGAAAAATGTATACTACCCATGTCAACCAATGGGATTCCACCATTTCGGAAGAGTGCAAAGCCGAAAGTGGCTACACGCTCTTCCAACAGGTTTGCGCGTGCTAAAGGGGTGGTCATACTAGGACCAAGTGATTTACGCATTTTTGCACTACAACTACACGATGGCGAAGGGAAAGAGCACACAACAACAAAAGGGTAAACTGATAACCGTGCGTATAGTTGAGCGCCAACATAATAATAAAACTTTGCGGTCAGTAAGCTTGCAATGCTGCCTGGAAAAGCCGGGGATGGTCGCGATGTACTGGCGAAGCTAAGAATTTTGCTCTTATCAGCATTTATCTGTGCTCTTATACCCTTATACTCTTCTAGCTGATTTCACTGTTTCTATATTATGTAGCAAATTTATTGTAGTACGCATTTAGCAACATAGGATGTTGCCTACGCGCGTCGCTCGTAACGGTCGTCCCGAGTCGAGCTGGTTGCTCCTGCCTAAGTTTTTTGTATATGTAGGCGCTCTGGCTATATTCGCAGCTGGGGCTCTTTTTGGAGGCGGGTACTATCAGACCCGCGGCGGTTATAATGAAGTGTCTCCACTGGTTCACCGTTTCTCATCCCATAAGCCCACCGTACTGGTCACTGGCGGCCTTGGATTCATTGGCAGCCATGTCGTGGAGGACTTGCTGGCTAATAATTTTGAGGTTACCTTTCATTAAAGTTTCTTTTAATAGGAAAGGCATGTCTGATATGGCTTCTCCAGGTCGTTGTGTTCGACGACATGAGTAATGGCAAGAACTTTAACCGGGGAGCAGCTGCTGTGCTGGTTAAGGACATAACAGTTTTGGATGATTTCTCGTTCATCATCCATAAGGTATGGTAGAGCAATTTACTTTGACTTGCTTCGATATCCTGTTCAAAAACTCCTGCTCGTCTTGGAGATTGATTACGTAGTGCATCTAGCCGCTGCAATTTCAGTGGAAGAGAGTACACGCTTTCCCGAAAAGTACGAGAGTATTAACGTTGGAGGATCGCGCAAGGTGCTTGAGTGGTCGGTCAAGAACGGCGTCAAGCGCGTCGTCGCCGCGTCTTCCGCCGCTACGTATGGAATTCCATTGCCTGAAAACTTGCCTTTGAGCGAAGAGACCGCTACTGGTGGTATCTGCCCATACGCTACTACCAAGTTTCAGATGGAGAAACTGATGCAGCAGTTTAGCGAAGATCATAGTCTTCGGACGACAGCGCTGCGGTTTTTTAATGTTTATGGTCCGCGCCAGGATCCGCACTCGTCATACAGTGGTGTTGTCTCGTGGTTCATGGAGCAGGCTAAGATTAATGGGACGTTGAAGGTTACCGGTGATGGCGAACAGTATCGTGATTTTGTATACGTAAAGGACGTCGCACGTGCCATTCGAACTGCAATGCTTGTGGAAGATGGTGGATTTGACGTGTTCAACGTGTGCACGGGTACTAAAACCTCCATCATGTCCGTTGCGCAGCGTATTGTCGAAAAGTTCGGATCGTCTGCGGCGATTGTGAATGTTCCGGTCCGTACAGGTGACGTAAAAGAGTCGGTGTGCTCACATGTGAAGGCGAGTAACAAACTGGGCTTCACAGCGTCATACGACTTCTCCGATGGAATAGCTGAAACTCGCGACTGGTTTTTGTCACTACCGGTATAAAGCTATGTAACAACAGAAACGTGCGGTCCTATGTTCGAGTTAATTCTGCAATCCATTCCTTACTGTTTAATAACATGAATGTTGGATGTTGGTTGAGTGCTGGAGGAAAATTAAGTCGGCAAAGTGTATAAACTTCAGCATTGGGAAAAACATTCCGATTTTAACCTATATGTTAAAATAGGGGGGGTCAGACATAAGAAAAAAAGTGTTTATTTGGTGAAATAAACACTCGCGATATGAACGTTTATTTCACACGAAATACACACTTTGGAATGAGCAGCTCTCGAGCTGCTCATATCCGAAATAAACGTTTATTTCGTTTTGAAATACCCCCTTTTGTGAACGGGCCCAATCAGGCCGCATGAACGAACTGGACGACGTGTGGCAGCCGCTGTCGCATGCTGCGATTCAAGACGAGACGTTAACGAATGGAAGCGGTATGTGGCTCGTGCCGCGTATTGTCCGTCGATATCCATCGTGGAAAGCCTTTCATAAGTACCTGGACGTGTATTCAGCTGCTACCTTTCAGCTTTATCGTTTGCTACAACTATTCTGTACGATCGCGCAACATCCGGCTTCGTCAACTCGCTGCAAGTCGAGGGCTAGTTGTACGTGACACGAAGAAGGACGACGATACGAGAGTTACCGCAGAAACAGCGCAGGCAGGTGGTCATGGACTCTCTCGGGCTCACTTGGTACGTGAGCGCTATGAATGGTATTCCAAGACGTTTTTGTGTACGCACGGATTGAAACGCCGTAGCCGTGGCAATGGGCAGCGTGTAACAACAACGTTCGAGCTACCAAGTGTCCTGCCAAGGTCTGTGCCACTTTGCAGCGTAGTGAAGGTACAAATGAATGTAACGCCGTGGTGACCAAGCATTTTACCAAACACAACCATGAACTCTCGGAAGCACTGTATCTCCAGTATTACGAAGTACGGCGTGTCCGTGACCCTGAGGTGCTCGCACAAGCTGAGCAATTGTGGCGCGGAGGAGCTACACGACGTCACGTGTTTGAGTTTTTGAAGGAGCGCTCGCCGAATCAGATTATCCTCATGAAAGACGTGCACAACCTTTTCCAGCGATGGCAGAAACAAGAGCGCCGGTCTTTACAAGACCAACAGCAGGAGAGTGAAACCCAACCAAGTCCACCACAACCTCAAAACACACTATCAATTGGTAAGTATAATGAGGGCGTCTCGTGGTTGTAAATCAGTACACGACAAGATTTTCTGTGCAAAATACATCCCCACGCGTGGATCTCAAGGATATAGGTGATGCAAGCTGAATACCTGCAGTCAGAGATAGTTTTTGAGGTACGCGACTGGGTCAAGTAAAGATGAAGTTGACTACTATCGCATTCCAGATCTTGCGTTAAACGAGATGAATGGTTTACCGCGGTGGCTGGGGTCAATAGCGAGAAGTACGTTTGCACATCAGTCGGGCGGTGCAATAAAAACTAGTCCTGTGTACGAAACCTTTTCCACACCGATAGCACGGTCCGAACTCTAAAATTTCTAGCGGAAATAATTTATCGGAGTGGCATTAAAAATTGAGACATTTCAACACCCACCACCTTTACTTTGTGAAGCAGCGATGGATGAAAACGAGAAAGACGTCCAAGCCTTCACCAGCAGCGCTGCGTCGTGTATTGTCGGTGTTTTTCCAATCGTAGCTGTGATTGCATGTTGTGCAACAAGATACAGAAAGCGGTGGACGCAGCATTTTTCGGCCAACCTTCGGATGTGGGCGAATTTGTCGCGGCGTACTAGATTTTTTGTTGAAGAGAATTGGGATGAAGTGGACCTAATAGTCTACCGCTGGTTGTACTGGAGCATTGCGAGTTTTCATTCTTTACACAGACAAGGCTCAGAAAGCAGACAAATCTCACACCGATTTACGAGAAGGCACTCAAAAATGTATCTCACAAAGAGATCGACGCCTCCTCTATCTCTTTTCGCTTCTCCGGTGAACGTTTTGGTTTGACGTTCAACTGACGTGAGCTCTACCGGAGCAAAGGATGCATTCATCAACACTTACTTACAATCACAGTGCTTTGCGTATTTGAGGTGAAATAAACACTTTTTTGAAATGAAATGAACGAGTAACTTAGATCGTCAGGGGTGTATTTCAAATTCGATATAAACCTGATATTTGATTGATATAAAAGTTTATTTCGTTTGGGCTAAACCTTAAGTTTAACCCCCCCCAATGTTCCTTTGTCCATTTGCGCAAAAACTTAGGAAGCTTGAGTCGTAGATGTCGATTTTAACCTTGAATAGACTGAATTTGACATTCTTGGATATTGTCGCAACCAAGTATCCGCTCTTGACGAAAACAACACCCCGATGTATGCCGTAGACATTAGATGAAGATAAACAAGTCAGGGACTTGATTAATTGAATGTGTATTAAGAAGTGAATATCTTTCCTAACGTGCAAATATACATGAGACTATGTGATTAAGCTAATTGCGATACTACATCAGGCATTTCACATATTATAAGTACCCAATTTTTATTTTTTAGCACTACCATTGCTAATAATGAAAATTAATAATAAGTACCCAATTTTAGCTCTAGCATTGCTAATAATGAAAATTACCTTTAAACTGATTTCAAGTAAAACCCGGTAAAGTGCATATTTTCAACAGCTCTGTTTTTCAACTAATTCCCTAAGTACTGCAACCAGAAAGAATAAAAATAATCGCCTCCTTGGTCTCGATATTTCCTTGATGTCGCAGCCTTCGCGAGCGAAGTATCGAGCTGGGAAGTCCGTAGAAAGTTCCCGTACATTTATGCTGTGAACGTAGTGGTCAGAATGTTGTAGGTGCACTATAACAATTGTGTCAAAGCGGATGGGTTAAGTGTGGCACGTTTCTTTGCCAACATTAATCAGCGGGGAAGAAGCAATCAGAGCGCATGTATGAGTACTTCATGGTTATCGCTTACTTTGAACAGTTGTTACATAAAGGAAGTTGTTAAAGTATATATTTACCCATCTGGAAGTTCGAGGAAAAATACAAATTCAAAAGATGAAAGTGCATTGGTTATAAGCGCGTATGTATATTCAAGTTGGAAATTCGAGACTAAATTTCTTAGGATTTTACAGTTTTTTAATTTTCTACATAATACACTTCCCTTCTTAGAAAACTTAGCATAATTGTGATGGCGCTATTTCTAACAGTCCATCAAACACTGCTCACCAGGGGTGTGCGGTATTGGTACCGGTATCGCACTATACCGGAAGATACCGGTTTTTTTTACCGGTATTTACAATACCGTTACCGTATACCGTGGGCGGCAAAGTCGGTAGAGTTTATACCGTACCACTACCGGCGCTACCAAAGTCGGTATCATCCCATACCTTTGGCGGGAAGTCGCGGTATCGTGACTGACGGTATTTACCGATTCTGGGTGCAGTCGGTAATACAAACCGGTATACCTACCGATTTGTATCAATCTCGGTATTGTCGATAGAGTCTGTGGCTGCAAGTCGTCTACGTAACTGGTACGAACTGATAAGCAGCGACGGTGACGAAAAGAAGAAGAAGAAGCAACTATGACTAATTGGAGGACCTCTGATCATCTAGTAGGATGATCCAGAAATTTTTAAGACAAAATTTAACATCACCTTCGGTGGTTGTTGAGCTCTAAAGTAAGCCTGATATGTAAATAAGGAGCATTCATACGAAACACAGTTTCAAGCTGCACCAGCATCCCACACGATGATGATGATCATAGTAGATGGCATCATCAATAATGAATGCTTTTATAATTGTTGGTGCAACAGCAAGCAACATTGAACATCAACACGCGGCTCGTAAATGATAACGGGCGATAATACCGGTATTGATACCGGTATCCGACCGAATTTCGGTTTCCCGTCTACCCTACCGAACCGCCAGCAAATACCGGTATCATACCGATACCGATACCGATACCGATACCGCTGTGGACAAAGTCGGTATCACTTTCGGTATACCGATACCGATGAGTTAAATGTCGGTATCATTACCATCCCGACAGGGAGTATTTCGGTACCGGAGCCGGAGTACGGTACCAGTCACTACCAATGTCGGTGATGACCTCTTCCCTACCGTACCGACGGCCGGGACCAATACCGCACACCCCTGCTGCTCACACACTTATGCGATTGGGGAAGCCATGGATGCGGCCGACGATTGTAGAACGCGGTAAATTTTCAACTGAATTGAAATGCTGTTATAGTTCATGTCGCTACTCCTACTTAGCATCAATTGTTATACTCCTAAGACCTACAGCGGTACAACCGATATCTAATCCTGAGTTATCTTGACGAATCACATGCCGCTACGTCGATGCCTATCCTTGAACTTGATCATGTCGCCAGTGCCCATGACTGTCAGTGGTATCACCAAACCAACCGGTAATAGACGCTGACGGTGTACTGTAAATAGATGTGTGCCACACACATCTATTTATGTAATGGTCATGTAAGACCATTACATCGCCTCCCCCTTAAAGTACGACTCACACCAGCAAAATCGAGATAAATCGAAAACAATCGAGATAAATCGAAAACGATCTATACTGCTCGAGTAGCATTCCATTTAAGATCGGGTACAAAACGACGATAGCAATGGTTTCATAGATATGCGTCAGAGTCACACGGTCGCATAGACTCGCTATAAGGTACTGTACACCCTCCCCATTCAGCAATTTTCAACCAAACTTGACATATGTTTGTCGAAAGCCCACAAGGGGAACGTCCCAAGTTTAGCACCTCCCTGCTCCTTCATCACTGTCCCACACTCCCGTGACATAGTTCCTAACGATGGGCAGTGACAAGGCCAAGCACGATCTTGTCATCTCGAAATTTGCGGTAGAGGGTGATACGGAGTTCTGCAAGGAGCGACACCAAATTGTGGCGTGCAATTGTTCTACTTGAGAACGAGAGCAAGGTGGATCGTCTGCTTCGCTGTTCTGGCTATGTAAGAACTCCAAGTCAACACCGACCGGCCCTCCGCTCGAGTTGTCATAGCGCCTTCATGGCACTACAGACTTGTCTCGTAGCTGTGAACCACGTCTGGAACATCAAGCTCAAGTACTTGACGCGGTTCCCACGTGTAGATTGCCTTGCCAACGGACTCTGTAGAAGCGCTGATAGCTCGACTACATATTTCTCGACTACGTGTATGTCGATCAACGTGGTCGACAGTTGACTTGACAACCCACATACGATATTTCTGAGAATCTATCAGCGGAGGTTGACCTGAACGCTCGAACGATTGAGCTGGCTGGGAGTAGAAGATCTCTCTTTGTGGACAAATCGAGGTCTTACCACAGCGTTGCCTAACTCTTTACCATCGTTTTAATGAACTCGAGTAACTTTGCTGAGCAGACATCGCAATCGATAAGCTGTGAGAACGTTCCTCCCTTGCTTCGGCGCTTGAGGCTCGCTTCGGGGAAACTTCGGCCGTATTAGACCAACTACAGAAGACTGAGAAGACTCGTGAAATGTTAGAAGAGCGTTTCTTGCTCTCTGTGGAAGAGGTAGCGGCAGCACTTGAGTTGCTTCGTCGCAAGTATCATTCTCTACTTCTCGCTCGGGAGGAAGTAAAGGAGCAGTCCGTTGATATCCTCCAGCGACTTGATGCCAATCCGCCTCTCTAAAAGAAGGACTGGTGGTCCTTCGAGACCACTACCTTCGCAATGTGCATTAGGATTAGCCGAAGTACTAGGAAGGTTCGTTTTTAGTCTACCAAAATAAAATGTCGGATTAGGCGTAAGCGTGTAGGCATACCTTACATTCCATTTTACCACCCTGAACGGTCCAGAGAACCTTGGCAATTTTTTTTGATCTTCCCAACATGGACACTGCATATTCAGGGAGATTTACCTTACTAATTAATACAACACTATTGACCTTATATACTTGCTTGTTCTTCCGTCCACTCTTGTCTGCTTGTTACTTTTGCAGATATTGGGATCCAGAGATTCGACGCGAACCTCAAAAAAGCATGTCGTTTAACTACGAAGTCATCCTGCAGCTGTGCCTCACGACGCGTCAAATCGTCCTCAGGTTTTGTCAAATTAAAATTCGCGTTTAACTCGGCAACACCATTCAGATTACAGAATGACAGCTGGCTCTTGTTTTCCGTAGTCCCTCCCCCACTTAAGGTAGAAACCTCACCCGTACTTTTGGATTGAGACCATCGTTCACATAGAATGAATGGTAAAATGCCTGTCGAGACATGCGTGGCGTTGTTAAACGCGAACTCGCAGAGAGGGATGAACTCACTCCATTTTCCGAACAAAGTCATGTAAAGTCTAAACACATCTTCGAGGAACCGATTAACATGCTCTGTTTTACCGTCCATTTCAGTGTGTGCTGCTGTTGGAATGGATAATTTCGTGTCCAATATGTCAAAGAGTTCACGCTAGAACTTCGACGAAAAAAGGTGTCACGGTCCGACACAATCTCGACTGGAATGCCTTGTAGTCGGAAATAGATCGTCTACAGAGATATGTGCCGTTTTCTGTACCGTGCTCTTGTCCGAAACAGGCGAAAGGTGAACCATGTTCACAAACACAATCCCTTCCTGCCATGTTTGTCGCGTGGAAGTCCAAAGACAAAGTCCATACTCACGGAATTCCAGCTATAGTTGGCACTGCTAAAAAAAGTTCGAAGTGGCGCCTGAGGTGAAGCCAAGGGCTTTACTAGATGTTAAATTTCGCAATTCCTCACATACTTGCGAACCCGCTTGTAAACATGTGGCCAATACTAATGCCGGGGAATACTGAGAAAGTTTTTCTCACGTCCGAGGTAGAAACCTAAAGAACTGTCATGGTACTCATACAAGAGTCGATGACGTAGCCCATAGTCATTGGAACAACATGTGGTGCTGTATCCTCAACTTCCACCGCGTAGTACAAGGAATTCTTGTATACTCGGATGCGGTGAACCCGTGACCATGTACGAGTAGGTAAGCTCTGCAGTACTTTGTCAGAAGGTTACTTGAGAATATCTTGACCTACTTCGTCAGGTTCTATCCTCCGAAAATTTCGTCTCGCATTTTAGTCGTAGCTTGAACTGCAATCGCTCGAACATCCTCGTTGCTTCGACATACTACGTCCATTTCTTCGTTCTTGGCCTTTGGATCGTAGTTTGGACGTTTTGATTGAGCGTTGTCTAGCATGGCTTTTAGGTACAACAAAGTCTTACTCTGAAACCACCTCGCCATTCTTTGAGACAAATGGGGAGTCATGTCGCTGTACGCAACAATGCTCCACTTCGTTAAGCCCTGCTGTGGTGGAGCGGCTGATCGAAGTTTTTGAGACTTGATCAGGCGGTAGCACGGCGCCCAGAGTGCCGACTAACGAAGGGGGTCCTCCCGATGTCTTTGACTGCTTGTGTTCTTGTTCACCTTGTGTACCCGACGGCTAGGCGTGGGTCGCTCCTCAGGCAAGATTGAATTAACTAACTTGTGACGATACAACCGATGCGATCAGGCGTGGTCACGTGCGATCAGGTGCTTAAACCACGTCAATTAGCCGCGATCAGGCTTGATCAAGTTTGGGCCGATGCTAATAACCGACGATCATCAATATTCCGTCTTGATCGCAAGTGCGATCAGGCGGCAGTCCGACGCGATCAGGCACTGAAACGATGTAGATCAGTGGTAATCAGGCTTGATCAGGCTTTGGCTGACGTTAATAACCGTCGATCAACAATATTCTGTCTTGATCGCAAGTGCGATCTGGTACTTAAAGGCTCGATCAGGGGCTAAAAACTGCTGCCCAGTCGTAATATACCTTGATCAGACTTGATCAAGCACCGGAAGTCGTTCAAGTAGCAGTTGGAGCGATTTACGATCAGCGATCACGATCACGATTCGCAAAAAGTGTCTATCAGGTGTTGATCGGTAGGGGGGTACTTGATCAGGCAGCGGAAGTCTTCACTGCCTGATCGCGGATCCTCTAAGCCTTCAAACAGCTAAGGAACGCCCAAATCAATGCGCTCCTAGCCTAGAATGTATGAGGAAAAGGTATTTATATTAAAATCCACCTAGAGTTCCCGTGGGGAGCTTAAAGCAGCCGAACTCTTGGGGCCAAACGTTAATTTCACGGGGAAGAGGTGAGAGCACTGCTCGATCACGTTCCCAAAACCAAAAAACTTTAAACGAAGAACTGCAGACACTGCGGGCGGAGTTGCGGGGTGAGTTCTCACACTCTACGCCAACCAGTGGGCCAAAAACGCACTTAGTGCTCTCGCCCGGGACGTAGAGGTTTCAATAAGGTGGGGGCGCAAAGGTGCCTTCCCAAAAAACGATCCGCGCGATCTTACGCAAAAGGAGAACTTTATTAGCAATTAAACCCTTAGATCTACCCTGTTCCTACTTTCAACCAATCCGCATCGTCCATTCGAAACGCCTTCCGTCCATCAGTCGACCTGATTTTTCCGCTTGTTCCTTTTTTGTTCGCTGGTGTCCGCCGCGTACCTCTAAGTAATCAGCACATCTTCCGTGTCCCTTCTATATCATGTCTATGTACACCACGGTGGTACGTACTACTGTACCCACCGTGGTACCAATGGCGGTACCTAATTATGTACTACTGTATCCACTATCTGCGTCCACTATCAGGCCCCTAATTTAGGTCCTAATATTAGTCATAATATTAGGCCCCCTATGGGCCTAATAAAATGTCCAACATTAGGCCCTATTTTAGCCTAATAAAAAAAAGTCCGCTTTACGACAACCGCCCCTTAGTCTCGTCCCAGCTGTACAGCGGTTGGGGCGAGGGTCTATCATGCCGTTGATTCTGGGAATCATACTGCCGTTGGAGAATTTGTCGTTGCACATCGATCAGGTCACCATCCAACTGTCGATCATCACCCATCATCTGCCCCTTCTCCCATCAATCAAGCCCAATTCCATTAGGCGGTTACCGTTGGGGCTGTCCACTGCGATCTAACACTCGACTGTGGCCAACCGTGACAACTGCGATCAGGCTGTCTCGATCAGGCATTCACAGTCTGCTATGCCATCTTCAACGGACAGCTTGTCACCCCACATCACCAACGTTCCTGCCTTGGATAAGGCCGCAGATGATCAGGCGATCGCCGTGATCAAGCAGGCCTGCGATCTGCAAGAGTCTCTCCGTTCCAGCAACGCGCAGGTCGCCTTGTTGTCTGGCTCACTCGCCATGAGTGAAGACACGGTTGCGATGCTTCGTCGGCGGCTCACTCGTACCCAACGTAACGCGGCGGGCAGGAAGAAGGAAATCGAGGGAAGCCTTAAAAAAAATGGAGCCGCTGCGCGATTTTATCAACGCTGCGGTCAAGAAGCTCGAATCCCAGTTAAAAGACGCCAAAAGCACTATCGCCGATCAAGAGCAGACCATATACGATCAGGGGGTCCAGATCCGGGAGCTGGAGTGTCGCAACGACCGTGAACGTTACCTGCGATCAACGCTTGACGACACAATTGCATACCGAACGAAGGAATTGGAGCAACTCGAGCAGCGTGTATCCACGCTGCAGCACGAGCGCGAAAAGGTTACTTCCCGCAATGTGCGCTTGGTCCAACGGGCGGTAAGTCTCACTACCGAGGTGGACAAGTACAAGGATCAATGCGATCGCCTCCAGAAGGATGGGTCTGATTAGTCGGTCGATCACGTTTCTTTAATCAATACATTCTTTCGATCATGTCATATCACTGTTGTCCTTTGTCCTTAAATGCATAATATAAATTGGTAGTCCGTCGGCTCATCTGCCGTATCCAATCGACATACCTCGCAACATCCATCGTAACCACACCACTACAAGTCGTTCATTGTACCTCCATTAATCGTGAGTTTCATCAACCATTTCTGCGATCAGAGATTTTTCGATCGCGATTCCTGATCGGTACGTCGATCGCGCGCTAGTTGGACTCTTCATCCACTTTCATGACGTCGAAACGATGTCTGTTCACCATCTTCCTTTCGAAATCCTTGATCAAGGCATCACAATTCAAATCTGCCTCGTCTACCCACGACGGCTCGGAATACCCCTTCCAGTAGACTTGATATTAATCGTAGCGTCCTTCCATATCTAGTCTTTCGACCCGATCGCACATCGGTAATACGATCAACCTCAATTCATCGGGATCTAGCGTCCTTTCCCAGCTATCTTCAGGTAGCAAAGCTTCGTCGAAGTCGAAACGATCTTCTATTCCAGCTGCTAGCACAGTAGTGGGACGATCAGGAAATTCTTGACTAATTTCAACTTGGACAGGTGTACCACTGGGAACATACGATAATCGGTGCCGGCGGTGACCAATCTCGCTGCATGATCGCCGATCACCTCCTCAACTCGGAAGGGTCCATGCCACATATGCGCCAGTTTCTTCGCGAACCCTTCTTTCACCCGATCAAGGCACAACCAGACCTTTGAGCCAGCCTCGATCTTGTGCGGCGTCACCTAATCGTTGTGTTTCTCAGCCCGATCAACCATCGCTTGGTGCAATCGAGTGCTCACTTGATCGCGGGCATATCGGTAGTCTTTTTGCAACTTATATCTCCACCGACGAGCGTCTCGGATTTTTTACGTCGAATCCCGCCCAGTTGTAATGTTGATTCCAACGACGATCGTGGGTCCCACCCATACGCTAGATAGAATGGGGGTTCCCCGCGGATGCGATCAGGGGTTGAGTTTAGTGCGAATACCAGGCGTTCTGCATACAAACTCCACTCTTTTTGTCCAATATCCGACACATACATCTTGATCGCTTGCGTAATCGTCTGCACCGTCCTTTCCGCCTTGCCGTTTGCCTGTGGTCGATATTCCATAGTGGCACTCTGATGTTTTCCCACGATTTTGTTGAACGCTCGAAATACTTCCGACATAAAACCAGGTTCTCGATCATGCCTGATCACCTCACTAGCCCCAAACCGTCGGAACACGCATTCTTCATAATTTTCGGCGATTGCTTGCGCGGTACGGGACGATCCAGCTTTCGCGATCACCATACCCGTGAACAAATCTGTCCAAATCAGCAGTTCCGTATGTCTATCCGTTGATCGGGGCAGCGATGGGATATGATCCATGGCTATCACTTGGAATGGGTACGTCGCCTCGATATTTCCCGGCGACATGCCCTTGATCGTAGGCTGGCCCTTCCCTGTTTCGCAATCCACGCATTGCCCGACAAATCTTTGTACGCTTCGGAATAGACCACGCCAATGGAAATAAAAAAATACCGTCTGATCCGCTGATATGTACGCCCTATGCCTTTGTGTCCTCCTTCCAAACTCACGTGATAGTGGTGGAGGACATCTGCGTGCAAGGTCTCGGGTAGTACCAGCTTAATTGACGATCGGCGATCATCTTGATCATCCTGATCATCCCCGGTTTTCCTTTTAGCCGCATTTCCACAGTAAATCAGTAATCCTTGTTCGTCAACATCATAGTTGTCAGCAATTTTTGCACACTCCTTCACCTCGTCTGCGCTCAATTGGATAACGTCACCGTACAGATAACACCGCAAATCGTGGATAAATTTCTCTTCATCCTGTGCCTTTTTCACCCGTTCCATTCTTATTCCGGCTACTGGTACATCGGTCCATGTTGACGGTCGTGGTTGCCGGTGGTTACGTGATCGGGTCGTCACTAGCACTTGCGGGGCGGATTGATCTTCGTTCCATGTGATTACTTCGGGTAGACGGTTGAGATCAACTAAAACTTCCAGCTGTTTCTCATCTTCGATCTCAACTCTTGTTCCCCCCTGCATAGCCATGTTGGTAATGTGATCTGCACTCCTATTCTACTCTCTCTTGACATGTACCAAATCATGATCACTCCACTCGCGTAGGAGGTTAAATGCACGCTGCTGTAGCACTTGTAATCGCGGAGCTTTGCACTCCATTTCTCCTCGCATTTGCCGGATCACCAAATTAGAGTCCCCACACACGATCACCCTTCCTTTGGGATATCGTGCCAACAAGTCCAGACTTAAAAGCAACCCGTGGTATTCTGCTTCATTCACCGTGATATCCGGTGCATGATCGGCGATCGCGATCATAATCTTCCATTCCGGTAACTTCCACACAATGGCACCAAATGCACCCACACGTCGCTTGACACTTGCCGATCCATCAAAACTGATCACGTAAAGTTCTTCGCCTTTTTTAACCGTGGGAGGTGGTACTTCGATCATCTACCGCGGTTGCTTTTTCGGTGCGATCGCGACCAACGCTTCATCAATTTCGGTGCGAGGGGTGATGATTGCGGCTAACGCCCCTAGCACCTCCTCTTCTCCATGCACACATTTCTTGATCTCGAGGTCCCACTGTGATAGGATCGCAGCCCATCTACCTAATCGTCCGCCCAACCCATTGGATGTTAGTAACCACTTCAATGTAGATAGACGTGATAAAACGGTGATCGTCTTTCCGACCAGCATCGTGAAATAAACATCCAAAATTCGTAAAAGCGCCAGAACTTCCTTTTCGACGGGGTTGTAATTCAGCTCACCGCTTTTCAACGTTCGGCTAGCGAATGCGACGGGATGATACACTTGATCGTATTCTTGTACTAGAGTGGCGGATACTGCCCATTTGCTAGCGTAAACCACGATCACCGGCGTCTTGTCCTGGTCAAAGTGTCGCAGGGTTGGAGCTGATGCAATCTTTGCCTTCAGCATGCTGAATGCCACTTTTGCTCTAATTAGTCGATCATCCTCGTGATTTGATTCCGCCTCACTATGTGATCGTTTCTTCAACTCTTGATAATCTATCTACCTCAATTCGTAAAGCACGGCGTAATAAATTGTGAAATCTTCAATAAATCGACGATAGTAATTTAGGCTTCCCAAAAACGATTGCATAGCACGTAAGGTGCCAGGGAAAGGCAAATTGATCAGATCGTCCAGGTTCTTTGGATTTGTTTCTAACCTGCGGCAAGAGACGTGATGTCCTAAATAGGGCACTTCGCTTCGCCCCCAGTACGATTTAGCCACGCTGATCGACAAATTCCATTGATCGCACTTTTCAAGCAAGTGCCGCACCTTATCGCATAGGGTAGACCAAGTAGGTGCAGGGATTAATATATCATCTATGTATGTTCGCCGTTGCAGCACAGACGGGCCCGGAGTTTGGTCGGGTTCTTCTGCTGTAAATACGTCAGATGATTCGTCTGCACCGTCTTTGACCCTAATATATCCATATAGTGAATTGTCGATCAACCGCTGATAAATTTGCGGAGCATTCTTGAGGCCAAAGGGCATCCTATTTCACTCAAACAATCCAAATGGAGTGACAAACGCCGAAATTTGGCGTGCCCGATCGGTCATAGACACTACCCAGAAACCACTCGCCATATCCAAAGAGCAAAACCACAACGCTTTATCCAAATCTTCGAGTAGATCGGTGATCAGGGACATTGGGTACACCATCAAACGCGTGAGTTGATTCACCGCGCGATAATCGATGCATAGACGTATATCGACCCCATTCTTTTTCACGATGATCACTATAGGCGATGCCCAGGGTGACGTTGACGGCTGAATGATCTTAGTTGCCAGCAACCCCTTGGTCAGGGCCGACAACTTCTCGCGAAATTGTGGGGCCACTTTCCGGCACTTTTGGGCGATCGGGCGCGCATTACCCACATCGATATCACAAACAACTCCTCGTGCAGCGGGGGGTAGCGCGTTTCCCTTCCCGATCAACAGATGTTTTTTCGCCCAAATTATTTCGCGAAGTTGATCTATCTCCTCCGCTGTGTTGACTGTGGGATCTCCGACTAGCAAATCATCTTTGGTTACTTCTTCGGTGCTTGCAGACACTTCGGGTAACGTAGCAAGATGCTTCTTCAATTCTTCCACATACAAATCTCCACCTTCGTGATAACAAACCTGATCGTCAATAGGTTTCACGTCGAATTCGCTGGGGCTAAGTGAGACAGGGTGATTACACGCATCTTGAGTAGGTGTATCGCTTGAAACAGGCTGTTCAACTCCTTGATTGAGGGTCGGACCTTTCACTTCCGGCCCCTGATCGCACCGCTCTTGCACCCCTTGCACCTTTTGCGCCCCTTCGGTTACCAACGCTACAGATGCGACGATCGTGTCCGTGGGACGTACTAAGATACTTCGAGGAGTTGGATACTCCTTCTTCTCGACTAATGGACCCTGATCGACACTTTCTTGATCGTCAGATACCAGATCGGTAGAGGCTTGATATGCCAGATTTTGCCACTCTTTGTAACGGTTGGACCCGATCGAAACAAATCCGGGGCGGCGGGCACATCATATTTGTTCATCGAAATACCTAAAATAGTCTCTTCTTGAACAATGATGGGGTGATCGACGATGTTCGTAACACGTAAATACCTCAAATTGCCCGCGCCCCTAGCGATAGTGGGGACCCAATCTCTTCCACGAGTAATACACAACTTGCGAGATCGCTGATCGTAAATTCGTACTTCGGCTGATCGACCTACTGGGATCTGTTCATACTGATCGAGCTTCATATAATTACCGCTCGACCCATACAACTGTCGACGTCCCTCCAGTGGGATGATCAATCCGTCAGGTAAACTTAGTGCGCCATGAGCGATATCTAATCGAACACCAGCTGGTATCATGAAATCCATACCCAATATGGCATCTTGACCAACAAGTTTGCCCACCCATGCCTGGAAATAATAAACCAATGATCCCGCTAGCGTGATCTTGATTTTTGCACGTACTTCTGTTTGGTATGCACTTTCTCCAATGCCTACACATTCTTGTGTTTGACTCGTGTCAATCCAACAACTCACCTTACGAGCAAAGGTTGAGTCGATGATCGACACTTCGGCACCAGAATCAAATAATATCATAGCTCGCTCGTTATTGATTTTTCCACTCGCCTTGGCTTGCTTGAACCATTTCTTTGGCGAGTGATATTTCCAATATGCACGTGATTCGCCTGAAAGTAATTCGACTTCCATGATCACAGGTGATAGAGAAAACTCATCAATATGGAAATTAGCCAAACGTGGTAAATCAAGCTGATCGCGTTTTTCCTTATCTCTTGTTGCTACTCGATCAGCCATCTTCTTATCCACAAATGCAAAAATACACAAACTAGAACGCTCGTCTCGTACCAGATTCCAACCTGGCGAGCGTCCTAGTTGAACAAATCTTCGGCTTCCTTGGGCAACAGTCCTGCATGCTTGGTAGGGTTATACCACTGGAGGATGCGGTTGTAAAATTCTTCCATAGGGCACTTCCCCACATCGTGAATCTCGCCGCATGCTCGGCAGACGTACAGGCATTGATCGGTGGGGTGTCCTTTCTTGCCACACTTCAGGCAAGTCAGGCGCTTCCAGCAACGTAAGTTGTCGTGTCTGATCGATCCACAATGACTGCACTTCTTTACCGCCCCTTGATCGACTGCGTTGGAGTCGCTTCGTTTGCCTGATCGTGACTCGCCAGGCTGATCGTGCGCCCCTGGTTGATCGCGCATAGTAGCAATCATATAGCGGCGCTGATCGCCATCACTTCCACTATCATCAGCACTTGATTCTTCGCTCCCAGACGTTACCTTGATCGCACGTACGACCCTAGGCTTTCGCGTAGCGGCCGGTGCTCGATCGTCGCCGGATTTTTGGCGGAATCTGCTGGTGCCTACTGCTGCTGTTGGCTGATACCACTTGCTGCGTGCGTATGCCCGCAACTTTTCTTCCAAGTCCGAAGCACGATCCAAGCGTAGTAGATCCAGCTGATCGGCGAGTTCGCGATTGGCCAGAGTGTCCAGAAAATGTTGGACATGTTCGCGCAGATTTTCGGGCGGTCCATCTCTGATCGGTAACTTAGCTCGCAGTCCCTCCACATTCAGTCGGTGCAAATATTCGATAGGACTTTCGTCTGATCGCTGCTTCATATAATAATACTGGCGGGATAAGATTGACCAGTTCCACAGTATTTTACTTCGAATTCACCCACGAGACTTTCCAACTTGATCGGGTGGATCTACTCAACTGTCGATGCCAGTTGCGCGCTGGTCCCTTCAGTAAATCTCCCAGGATTAGACACTTTTCAGGATCAGAAGCTTGATCGCGCATAAATGCTGACTTGAGACGACTGATCCAGTTCCTCGCTTGATCTTCATCCCCTTCTTTTCCCGAAAATTCTTTCAAATCGCTGATCGCAGACATCCGAATTCTGGCAATTGGCTGCTGATCAGGTGTCCCGGTATACGCGGATGCCACTGTGGCTCGCCGTGGCAGTGTGATCGGTTCATCAGGGTCGACGTAGTCAATTTGAGACCGTTGATCGTGAAACGAGTGCACGGATTCCATATCCACATCTTTTACCGTCGTCGACGTATCTGGTATCGACTGCTGACCACGCAACGGGCGTACGGACTCCATATCGACATCCTTGATCGACGCAGCTCTTCCTTGATTTGGCTAGCGGATTTTGGCTCCAACTACTCCAGGTGCCCACTTACTGCTCTCTTCAGCTAGAAACTTCTTCATGGCTTTGTCAAAAAACATCTGCCACTGTGGCCCTTGATCGTTTTCTGTCTTGATCGACTGAGGTTCCGTCTTGACAACCGGCAATTTGGAGTTGTCCTTTCGGCAAACTTCCATTCTGGTTATCTTGGGCTCCATACTCCCAGCGCTACTTGACTCAATTCCCTGATCGTCACCCTCTGAAGGGGCAGATTCGTAGCACGATGACTTCGAATGTCCCGCTACGTTGATTGACGGACTTGCCTCAATCTTCAACGGGGATTGTGGTGGTGAACTGAGGAAATATTCATCGTCTGCTTCGCCCACGATGGGTATCAACAGGGACTACAACAGCTGGGTGGCCTCTGCCAGATCTTCGGAGTCCTGATCGAATACTTCCTCGGCATCGTAGGCGCCTGTTATCAGACCTGCCTGCTTGATCAGGCGTATTAGCCTTAGCACAATCGTTAGCTTATCTTTTCCCTTCGTGATTGGCTGGTTGACCGATCTACTCAGCTTCCCGCGGATCGTGACCCCGAGCCGGCTCATGATAGAGTTCGTCATCAGGTAATCTTCTAGGTGCTCTAGGTAATTTTTTTGGTAAAACGTCTTTACCAGATTAGCTTCCGTTGGCGGCGTACTTGATCGGCTTTCGTCGCTCTCCAACCGAGGCGCTTTGATCAACATCTTCGGTTGGTCGGTCTTGTAATACTTCTCCATCGGATCCCAATCTGGATCATTATATACACGTATTTTTGGCGGATCCTAACGCAAGTTAAGATCCGCATGGGCTCCAAAAGGAGCCTCGGGAGGTGGTTGAGGCTTCTCCTTCTTTACGTCATCTGGATTCCTCCCCAGGTCCTGATGATCGGCATTTCCTTTCTTCTTCAGGCATGACGACGGCGAACTGCCTTCTGTCGTCACAACCACCTCCTCCTTTTCCACCTTGTTTTTCACCTCTGCTTCATCTTCCGTTTTCACTTTCACATCCGCGTTATCTTGCGTAGAAACGCGGTGATATTCCGCGTCGACCAGAGATCCGGGCACGCGCACCATTGTGGTGGAGTGGCTGATAGAAGTTTTTGAGACTTGATCAGGCGGTACCACGGCGCCCAGACTGCCGACTAACGAAGGGGGTCCTCCGGATGTCTTCGACTGCTTGTGTTCTTGCTCACCTTGTGTACCCGACGGCTAGGCGTGGGTCGCTCCTCAGGTGGCGGGGACAGCGCACAGAGAATTCTTGGTGCAAGATTGAATTAAATAACTTGTGACGATACAACCGATGCGATCAGGCGTGATCACGTGCGATCAGGTGCTTAAACCACGTCAATTAGTCGCGATCAGGCTTGATCACGCTTGGGACGATGCTAATAACCGACGATCAGCAATATTCCGTCTTGATCGCAAGTGCGATCAGGCGGCAGTCCGACGCGATCAGGCGCTGAAACGATGTAGATCAGTGGTAATCAGGCTTGATCAGGCTGGTGCTGATGCTAATAGCCGTAGTTCAGTTGTATTCGGTCTTGAACGCAAATGCGATCAGGCGTCTTGATCGCAAGTCGCGATAAGGTACTGAAACGAAGCCAATCGGTCGTAATCAGGCGCGATCAGACTTTTGGCTGACGTTAATAACCGTCGATCAACAAAAATTCTGTCTTGATCGCAAGTGCGATCTGGTACTTAAAGGCTCGATCAGGGGCTAAAAACTGCTGCCCAGTCGTAATATACCTTGATCAGACTTGATCAAGCACCGGAAGTCGTTCAAGTAGCAGTTGGAGCGATTTACGATCAGCGATCACGATCACGATTCGCAAAAAGTGTCTATCAGGTGTTGATCGGTAGGGGGGTACTTGATCAGGCAGCGGAAGTCTTCACTGCCTGATCGCGGATCCTCTAAGCCTTCAAACAGCTAAGGAACGCCCAAATCAATGCGCTCCTAGCCTAGAATGTATGAGGAAAATGTATTTATATTAAAATCCACCTAGAGTTCCCGTGGGGAGCTTAAAGCAGCCGAACTCTTGGGGCCAAACGTTAATTTCACGGGGAAGAGGTGAGAGCACTGCTCGATCACGTTCCCAAAACCAAAAAACTTTAAACGAAGAACCGCAGACACTGCGGGCGGAGTTGCGGGGTGAGTTCTCACACTCTACGCCAACCGGTGGGCCAAAAACGCACTTAGTGCTCTCGCCCGGGACGTAGAGGTTTCAATAAGGTGGGGGTGCAAAGGTGCCTTCCCAAAAACGATCCGCGCGATCGTACGCAAAATGAGAACTTTATTAGCAATTAAACCCTTAGATCTACCCTGTTCCTACTTTCAACCAATCCGCATCGTCCATTCGAAACGCCTTCCGTCCATCAGTCGACCTGATTTTTCCGCTTGTTCCTTTTTTGTTCGCTGGTGTCCGCCGCATACCTGTAAGTAATCAGCACATCTTCCGTGTCCCTTGTATATCCTGTCTATGTACACCACGGTGGTAGGTACTACTGTACCCACCGTGGTATACATGGCGGTACCTAATTATGTACTACTGTATCCACTATCTGCGTCCACTATCAGGCCCCTAATTTAGGTCCTAATATTAGTCATAATATTAGGCTTCCTATGGGCCTAATAAAATGTCCAACATTAGGCCCTATTTTAGCCTAATAAAAAAGTCCGCTTACGACACTGCTCCTGAAGAAAGATGCAGAGTGGAAGTAAACGACCAGTTCCATTCAGCATCTTTCTTCAGGAGTTGCGTGAGTGGCTACACTAATGCTGCAAAAATCGCGCGTTTACTTGTGCAATTAGTTTTTCAGACGAAACCATTGCCTTAGCTGTTTTAATTTTTTTGGATCAGGCCAGTCGTCATTTTGCTGCTTGAAGAGAATCGAAAATCGCTCCTCGTCATTCAGATAAAAAAAACGAAACTGGGTAAGATCCCGTGACCTTCTCTTGATCGACTCGAACACTCTTCTTTACCACACAACAACCGAACGGGATCTTTTTTGTGCGAAAAAGATGCGCTTCTTTAGGTTTGCACAAAGCTTGTTCTATAGCGTAACCTCGAAGACTTGTCTAAGTTGATCAATATCAACACTAACGTCAGACTTTTTTCACCCGTGAATTTACTATGAATAAAAAATATCGTCAGAGTGTCTTGGCCTAATATCTCTCAAATACAAAGTAAATTCGTGGCCATTTCTATTCAAAGTCGCAGGGCATTTTTCAGTCCCTGTGGCATCTACCCATTCCGACAGAAACCTCTAGGGGTTCTTACTGCAGTCAATGGAACATCCTTTTCGCGCATTTGAATCTGATAGAATCCATCTTTCAGATCAATAGCACTGAAGATGGTGCTGCCAACCATTTCGTCAGAATAATACCCGAACGGAAACCGTAGTTTGAGCCTAAATTGTCGCGTCATTCAGTTTATTGAAAGCATGAACAATGCGCCCATTACCAGCTGTCTCCTTCACACATAAGGTGGGACAGCAGTGTGGATACTTGTTCTTAGTGCCTAGCCTTATGTCGCTGCGCAAAGAACTCGTCAATCGCCTGGACTTGCTCCTTAGACAAGGGCCACTGTCGTGTGATGCAATATTTGGACCTGAGAAGTATTCCAATCTAATAAATAATGTCTCTGTTTGGTGGAATTTCTCTGACCCTTGTCTGGGAATATGTCTTCATAATCTTGGACAAGGTTGAACATTGGATGGACTTGAAAGCGTCCCCCACTGCTCTTCAAACATTTTTTTTCCTGTCTTTTTATCAAACACTTGAGCATAATTTGCTGATAAAGTGTTACGATGTGTAAAGGGACGCTGTTTACACAGTTCCCGATAACACGGCACAAACGCTTTCGCTGTAGAGGAAGACTTGGTAGTGTCCCGACTTGGAGGGATGAAGAGGGAGGAGAAGAGTGAGTAGGAGACTTGAGCAGAAGACGGTAAATTTGCACCTGAATTGAAATGAGCTTACGGTTCCTGAAACCTCTTCCTAGAGGCCTTTGGGGTTATATGCAATCTTCCTACAAATGCAGAATAAACCTTGGGTTGAATCAGGTTTAACTTGAAGCTGAGCGTGAAGAATATTCTCACTTGAACTTGAACTTGAACTTGAGATTCTTCTCCGAAGAATCTTCTGTGTACGGGGCGTTGTAATTGGCTGACATCAGCAACATTGTACCCACAATGATACTTCGGCTTCGTCAATAGAGTTTCCCAGCAGAAACCATCACCGTGCGCAAAGACATGTCGCAGGCAGAGAACACTCGATAATGTTCGAGAACATTCCGTGCGGACGTAATCAATGATTACTCCGAGAGTGTCGGTGTGTAGACATGTATATGTCTGTGACACCTGGCGATCCAAAACAATTAGTGGGAATCACTAACCCGTAATTGGACATCGCCATGTAATGCACTATTGCATAGGCCCATTACACGATGCTCTGCATCGTCAACATCTACGATCAGGCGGATCTGTGTAATTCCGCTTCTCACTAAGACACGCTTCCGTGTCTTCCTGCTCATCTCAGGCATGGAAATTAACGCTTGAACTGAACTTGGAGAATTTTCAATCTTTACTTGACGCATTATTTCGACATCACCTTCTTCACTGTAGACCGCAATATCCACAAACTCGCTTGAAATGTCTTTTACGCTTGCTTTGACATTACTTGTACCTTGATCAGGGCGCTGAAACTACTTGTCGAAGTACTCTTTTGCTGGTCTTGTTCGATTCTTTCTGAGTTTATATCTCTTTCCCTGTTGTTCTTCACATCACCACTGTATGCAGCTTTATCGTCCATGACAAAAGAGACAGTCTTAAGCAGTGTTTTTGTGGCGCCTGACTGTTCAACCTCTTTTTGTCTTCTTCAAAATTGGCATCAATTGTGAACATGGGGGACCTTCGCACACCACAATACCACCATGGTCGTCTGGGATCTCTTCCACAGATGTGAACATCATTTTGTCCGCTGTCACGTAGATCAAGTCAGAATCATATGACTTGTCAACGGAGATCTTCATTTTCATCAAGTCAATGCTAGGTTGGTATCGCTTTAACCATGGCATACCCATGATAATTTTAAAATTGTCATCGATATCGAGAATAATTAACTCATCCACGCCTCGTAAATCTTTAAAGTTGACTTCCAAGCAAAGAACTCGCTTCGGCATCATCACCTTTGTCCCATCCTCTAGTCATACAATCGTTTTTTTGTGCGCATCAGGTAGGTGCTAACCATACCCTTTTAATATATCAACTCGAACAAAGTTGTTCGACACCCGTGTCAACCAAAATGCTTAGAGGCGTTGCATGACCGTCTACATGAAATTCGTGATAATCTAGGTCGTACTTTGATTGGCACTGCTCTCTCCTTGTGGAATTTGCATGTGCATCATGGACAGTAGGCCAGGGTCTTGTGTCTCCCCTAAACCCACAGTCGCGCAGTAGGGGGACCCTCCCCTACTGGTCTCTCCCGTATGTTGACTGTAGGGAGCGATCAAGCCGACAAGCATGGTTATGGCCGCAATTAATCGAATGGGATCCCTGTGAAGATTGCCGACCTGGCAAAGAAACTCGGGTATAAGAGGGCGTTATTATTAACAGTCCTTCAAACGTGCGATATAAGAAGCCTTGGAAATGGCGATCGATTGTATAACGCGGTAAATTTGCAACTGAATTGAAATGCTGTTATAGTTCATGTCGCTACTCCTAATTAGCCTCAATGGTTTTACTCTTAAGACCTACAACGGTACAACTGATATCTAATCCTGAGTTATCCTGACGAATCACATGCTGCTATGTCGATGCCTATCTTTAGCCTTGATCATGTCGCCAAGTGCCCATCGTCTAACTTGATCATGTCGTCAAGTGCCCATCGTTTAACTTGATCATGTCACCAGTGCCTATGCGTGTCAGCAATATCTTCCGTATCCAACCAGTAATTAATAGACACTCCTGGTTTACTGTGCGGTGATGCGCGCCGCACACATCTATTTATGTAATGGTCATGTTGGCCCATTTCAAATACTCACTTCTAGCTTCGTCTTTATTGCGACTGACGCACCTCGACTTACGTGCATCCTACCATACAACCACTTTCAGGTCAGGTAGTAAAAGCTCTCGGACGAACCGTTTTCTACAGAAGCCATAACGTGATGCGTGCAATAGAACAATAAACACTTGTTTGTGTCTTAAGTGTCCGAAATGGAGTTGTGTGCGGGACTAGCGTGTGAGTGGCAGGTGAAGTTGTTTTAGCTGATAAATAACTGGGTTAAATAAGGTAAATTGAAAGCATACTAATACCTGTTATGTATCTAGGTATGCAGTCCAGATCGTGGAAGATGGTTCGCCGGAACGCGATCGCGGTAAACAACTATTGATAAAATAAAAGGCTTCGATCTCGTAGGCCGGTCTTCAAGTTCTTGGAATGGAGAAATGATGTTAGTGGTAGAACCTTGATAAAAACTTTTGAAACTGATCAGGCATTATCCACGGCGCCCAGACTGCTGAATATCAAAGTTTTTTTCGCTAATCTTCTTCTTTGTATACCTTGCTTGCTTTTTACGCTCACCTTGTGTACTAGTCGGCTTAGTTGGGTTACGCTAGAGCTGATGAACCGAAAGGTGATCAAGATTGGGCTAAACTGAGGTTAGAGTACGTCACACTTGCGGTCATAGCGGAAACATTGCCTGGGGTAACTTATGTAAGGCGAGGGCTGGTCAAGTTGTCACTGTTCACCTAGCATTTGTCTCGGTGTTACCAAAGTTGTAACAATGGTGCTGTTACAGGCTCCTACTTTACAAGAAGCGCAAAATATAGGTAAAACAAAAGTATTTTTTTACTAATAGTTAATCTTATATTAGATAAAATGAACTATACCTATTTCCTAATTCGGCCCTACACGAACACAATCACTAATGTATAGACGAAAAAAGTAATATATTTGGTAAGCATAAATAAAGCTAAATAAATATATAAACATGTAGTAATCTCGATGATTTAATTATAAAACTAAAGCCCTTCTGGATTCAGTTAAGTGAACCCAATAAAATTACAAGTGGATTAATAATTTTTAATCATTTTTTGGAACAACCTAATCTCCCAAGTGAGCAATAATATTTCAACTTAAACATCTTCGGTTCTTATGTTATGAAGCCCCATTACCTCACGCCTTTCTTAAGGTGATTGGCTGATAGTATTATTGGCCAACGAGTAATGGCACTTGTTTTGTGATAGGAATATCACAGCTGACACAGCACTTTATCTGTGGCCAGAATGCGACAAGAACGCGGCGCCTCAAGGCAGATACCTAATTTCTTTATCGATTCACACTAAAGCAAGAGAACCAACCCAGATGCTTGCAGAAGAATCTTCAACTATTAATTCAGGGTGACGACTGCTAACGATGTTGCTAAGGCAACATCAAGTAAATAAAAAATCTGCTCGTAAGCAGATCGACAAAATTTTCTATGGCAACTATAGCGCCCGTGATGCCTAGCAGGAATAGAACGGGCTTGTTACAGCAGAGTTTTAAAGGCTCTCCTACCTCAAAGTGTGAGTGAAGACTGTGCGAAGTGTCAGTTCGCCTAAATTCTCCCCCTGCCCTGCGAAGTGGCAGCACTCAGATGTGGCCGCAGTTACTTCTGCTTCCTTGTATGCAGAACCACATGTTCCTTCCAAGCTAGGTTATTGGACCCTTCCTGGACTTTAGTCTGTTAAACATAGTGGCTATGTTTACCCCCACTAGAGCCCAGCTGCGAACCTTGCGCAAATGCGACTTAAACCTTCGCTTTAGGCAAAGTGGAATGGCCTCAACTATGCTTGTGTCGAAAATAGAATTACTAGCGGAGTTTCCGCACATTATAGTATCCCCGCTGTTCAAGCGTAGCACAGCATCACGAAGAGGGGACTGCGGTTACGCAGTCCCAAACTACGTGGCACATTAAATGGCGTGCTTAACATAGAATCTCGTAGTGTACCAGCATTGAGTTCCAGCAAAGCTTGTCGCTACAACTCTTCCCAAAGTTCTGGGGCGACCGCCTTCAGTACATCGAGTCTATCCCAAGATTCAGACATTTGCGGTAAATTTGCGGGTAACCAAGACAGCGTACCAAGTAATCGTTACGCTGCTCGCAGTAGGCTCCCTTATATCGTTTGCAAACCAAGCGCTCGGAAATATAGCGGGTATTCTCCAGACTATCATAAAAAAGGGAGCTAGTGGCGGAAATGTACTCAGCCGCTGATGTCGAGAAGCACGTGAAGCGGCTAAGGCGGTGCGTGCTGTGTTAAAGCATGCACAGAACTGTTTATACCAAACACAACTATACTGGTTCCTCCAGTAGAAGTCGCATGCAAAAGTTGCGTATTACTTCTCCGGACCTTGCTACCCGAAATCGGTGCATCATGATACTCAAGAATGATCTTATGTTTGAGATCATTAACGTAGGAAAAAATCATGCGATTGTCATCTTCTTGGTCTGTGCTATATAGGAGAAGACGATTGTTTAATCAGTAGTAATGATGCACGCTTGATCGTATAAACTCCGTAGAATTTTCTCTAGCTTTTTTGCTGATTGACTGTTCAATCTGTCAGAAGATACAAGAACGTAAGGAGGTACAGTGCAACAGACTTTGTTTGCACTTGTGATTTCTGTTATGAACGGTTTCATCTCGAAATCCGACATACGTGATAGCATTTTCAGTCTTTTACTCTAACCAACTGAGCTATCCAAACCGTAGCAGGTTTAATCTTCCCGGTTTGCTTTCAACCGTGAAATATCATTCTGCAAAATGATAACCATCTTGCCATTATTTGGGCTAGCGGTTAACGTCATGAGTGAAGAAGAATGATCAGTATAAGCCACAAAGGGTGTATCCCCTAATTAATATATATTAAATGTATACAATGCGAACTTCATGAAAAGGAGTTCCTTGAAATGCACGGGATCATTGCGCTTATCTGGTAGCAGCTAACGCGATTGATAACATATTACGGGATCATGATCATCGTGATTGCGTTGCATCAGTACCCAACCGATTGACAAATCGCTCGCTTCGCAAACGACTTGAACGGATAATTATTATCGACTATTGCTAGCTTCAGTCACGCGAGCTTCTTGACATTTTGGTATCCCAATGATATTCAATATCTTTGTGAAGCATTGGTAAGGGAGAGAATATTATGCCTGCATAGTTGCATGATATTTATACAGATAATTTGCTAAACTCAAGGGACCTACGAAGAATCCTGACGTTGTTTGGCCCAGGAGATTCGACTATTACCCTGAATTCTCTGAATCAGGGCGGACTAAAGCTTCCAGGAACCAGAATCTCATATACACCTAAGTTGCATTTTGGAACTTTGCCTTAGCTTATGCTTGCGCATGATCACTAACACTTCTCTTTATGCACTTCTACGTAGCTTTTAGCGTATTCACCCTTGATATGTCATTAAATAGCGTGCTAATCACGCACCGGGCTTAACAGATGTGTAAAACATTGCAGGGGATTTCTTTCAACCTCTGTGGCATAATCATCCCCCAAGATTTCGTCTGGAAGTGATTATCGCCATCAGGGATATATCCTTCTCAAATATTCGGGATTTTACACGTCGACTTGGAGAAGGGTTAGAGAACCTCAGAAGCTGCGAGATGGAGCGTATAAGGAGAAAAGATTGTCACCGGCTCGGGGGAACTCGGGATTATAATTGGCTGGCATCTCTATATACCGAAAATTGCTGTTCTCTCCCCGGCGAAGAGTTTTGCCAGGAGACAACCCTTTCATCCACCAAATACTATCTAAGCTTTCTGTTTAGCACGCAACAAACCAGCAAGGGGCACACCGAGATAGCACAACCGCCGATACTCATGTGTACACAAGGTGAGAAGATTATTGAGGTGCATTTTCAAGCTGCCTGATGATAGCGGTGTCAGTGCAATACTGACGGGCTTTATTCTGAAGCTGACGAACAGAGTACGTCCTCCAAAAGTGAGTCGTCTGCATGAGAATAAATTTTCATGAAGTGGACGACTTTACTTTGACTTTTCGTTTTCAAAAAAATTCCATAGCCTCCGTTTCTCACTCCTGCCTCAATTGTTAGTCTATGTTCTAATAGCAGAAATGGCACCGTCAAATTAAGGTACTGTCTTGTTCTATCCCGTCCAAAGAAATGAAATTAGTTTCATGATTGGATGCGTGCATCTTGTTATTGTTACTTTAGGCACCATATCCTAAAACAATTTTGACCCAGCCCGTCGTTCTGACTTTCTTCGAGACTTCGCGTTATCTGAAAAGCGTCTTTTTTGGTCCCTATTCGTAACCAATTATCCTTCTTCTTGGACTCGGATGGTAAGAATGATTTTCAACGTACATTCTGTCGACATGACCCTTTTGAGATATTGTGGCATTTTTGGTTATTGGAATGAGTGCCTTCTGATAGCCTGTTCACAATTTTCTATTCATTTGCAGCTCCATCTCTTAACCTTCAATCCACTGAGTTCCACATTCACATCCAGATATAATACGTATTTCTTTGTTTCCTCTGCTATATAGATGGCTGAGTAGTATTTACGGGTGCTCAAATTCGCTCGTTGCAGGAGTGCTGTTGAAGTTTTGAAGATGTTGTCTATCGTCTTGAGTAAGAGTATGCAAACTGCAAGTGGTGCGCGAACACATGGTCAAATATGCACTTTGGCTATCTTAGGAACTTGACTGCATTTTTGCGTTTATTAGGATTTTTAGGATCAGATCTTAAGTACGCTTTTATATTTTTATATTTTTTTAGGGAAATTTCATGCATGCCCTCGCTTTTTGCGGAAATAACATGCATGCCCCTGATTTTATGAAATAACATCCATGCCCCTGCCACAGATATTTCCGCAAAAATCGAGGGCATGCATGTAATTTTCCCAAAAATTTACTTAAATTTTCGTCGACGAAGTTCAAATTTCAACGATAGTCCATCATCGGAGGGAGGTCTTCAATACGAAAGATCTGACTAGAGGAATCGGGGTAAATTGTCTCGTTAGAGATGATTGTGCTCTTTTATGTTAAAAGTGCGCGCAATTCGTGTAGCGCCCGGCGTCGCCGATGACTTTTATTTGGTTTGTATTTTCGGTTTAAAAAAACTATCAAACTGCATATATGCATATTATTAGTTTAAGTACTTAACTTAATACTAATAAAATCACTTTGGATTTTGATCTCTCACGTTCACGTGGATTACTGGAGGTGGAGTACGCTGCAGTTGCAGCTGGAATTTTTTCTCGTTTACTGTGGATTGTGGATTACTTTACGGCCTTACGTTACGTACGTGGTGGATCGATTAAATATTTCGTGGATAATACAAGTTGTTTACGATTTATTGTTGGTTTTACGTTTCTACCTCTGTTGGTATCGTTTACTGTCGGAACTGCACGCGTTAGTACCTGCTGTTCGCATTGGAGCACGCGCGCATAAGTACGCGAAGTAAAATGAGCGATTCGGAACATTTTATACGGTACTGTTTTAGGCCCAACATTAAATTATGTGCTTTTATCGATACAACTAGAATAGCTGTTTGTGCTGAACCTCGCCAATCACATACGACAGGGTTGCTTTTTCGTAGTGATCGCTGTTGATACACAAGTTGTTAATTACGTCTTCAAGAAGCACTGCTTTGCCCGTATATGTTCCTATTTACAATATTGCGCTCATTTAGACACCGCTCAAAAGTTGTGCTAAGACATTGTGCGCCCACCTTGAGTCATCTTAACATGCGACAAGTGAACATGCAAATGATAGTACGTTGGCTGGTAGTGCAAATACATGCGTATGGAACTCGCTTTCACACCAAACTTTCTATGCAGGACTTCCAAGGTGGTATTGCTGTTTGCTTAAGGTCCCAGATATCTACGATATTGTGGTGGAGTCAAGTTTGAAATCGAAAACATTAGCATCGATAACCTGACTACCACCATCGCGCCCAGCCTTCCAACTTTCGGAGGGGGTACTCCGCGGACCACCACTCGAGATCTGGTCCAATCGTCCGCTGCAAGCAGACGACCGGTCGTCATCCGAACCCACTTGGTCCGATTGTTTAGTGTTCATCTCACCTTGTGTACCCGATGGAATGGGCTAGTTACACACTCGGTGGATCGGGATCGCAGATTGGATCGAAGCGGTCTTGAATATAGAAGACCGATCTGGGTAGGTATCTCTGGGGCGGAACTCTTCACCCCAGACACAAACAGACCAAAAACACTTCCAAGAGATAACTTCCAATAGGTCGATCGTCCAAACGATCAAGACCTGACCAATACAAAATAATAGAGGGTAGACCGACCGTTCCGGTCTAGTTCCTGACCAATACGAAATAAGACCAAAACCGGACTAGTTTCCAACCAATATTAAAACAAGCCAATATGTCCGCGTAAAGACCCAATATGCTCGTGAAACTCCACAAACGATATCTCCACGCCAAGACCAATCCAGTGAATAGCACGTTCCAAACGTACTTGAGTTGATGTGTTGAGATCGTCAAATCGTACTCCCGTCGAGGGACTTCCGGTGGGCCAAAGTGCGCGTGCAGAGCGTCCAGACCGGGTATAATGGGCGAGAGGGGATAATTCAACCCTCTGACCCCAAACACTCCGCGGCGGGCGGAGGCGACTAGTGTACGAAAAGGGAAGAACGGCGACCCCTAGCTGTGGTGTGAACCAATACCATTCAGCCACTTATCCGAAAGCTAAAAGATTTCCTTACTTAAAGGTATAACCTCTGTCCTAAAAGGTAAAACCACAACTAACATACTACTACCCTATAGTCCCTAAATGTACCCACACAAAAATATGTAAAATACCCAAAGTCGGGTGACTCACCAAAACCTGCGTTCTTGACACTTCTTGAGTCTGATAGGCTGAAAATCCCCCCCTTGTTTAAACCAATCCGAAATTAGACCAAATTCCTTGACGAAACTTGACCAGAAGTGTGCCAAATTTTGGGCACGCTTCTCCACAGCCGCCCCTGAGTCAGACCGTGTCGCACAACGACAACGGTCTGACCTCGTCCATCAAATTCAGTTAAACCTTGGTCATTCAGACTTTTCCGACATGGAGCAACCATCTTCTTCATCCGTTCCAGGTACTTGCACTGCTGGACTTGACCTTCTTGTGTTTCCTTAACGACCGTTCTTGTAGGCACCTCGCATACCACATCATCGCATGTCACTTCGCCCGTCCGGTCAGTCCGGTCTGGCAGCTCCCATCGTTCTACTGCACCTCAGACATCGGCAGGGCATCATACCGGGACCGACGCGCAGTTGAAAGACGCACTTGAAGAGATCGCACGTCTCCAGGAGCAGATTGCTCAACAGGCGACACAACGTAAGCATGCATGTCCGGTCTTCACCTTGGACCTGTTCTAACCTTCTTTTGTCTTCATACCGTATACCTCCAACCCGTATACCTCCTGGCATCATCAAGGCGATCAATGCCCTGATTGCCGCCGATCGGCAGTCGAACACGCATGAGCTCCAGCTGCGTCAGGTTTTGACTGGACTCATAACCGCGCGCAACAAGCTGACCCGCTTGGAAGCTCATCAGCTTCATCTCCGGGAGCAGCTTGTGCTGGTCCAACAGCAGCAAGCTGAAGGCCTGCTGGACCAGACCACGTTGAGCGTTCAAAGCGACGATCTCGAGAGGCGTCTCACCGAGCTCCGAATTTCGATTCAAGACCGGACCGAGAGGTCCGGTCTTGTGAACGCAAGTCGAACGATTGGACGCAGGCAGCGAACGGTCGTCGGGCGGTATTAAAAGAATGTCATCAGCGCTTGGTTGACCTGTTGCGTCCTCGTCGGCATCCGGTTGCTGCTTCTAGCGTAGACCGGTCTGCGTCGGCCGCCTTGGTGGACCTACACCGGGACCAAGACCAAGGCCGTTCATTGGCCGAAATTCTACAGCCCGAAATTGCACACAAATCAAAGAAGCGCGCGGACGCGCCGGGTAGCTCGAGGGCGCGGGGCATAGTGCGCGACCCTGAACTCGAAGGGAAGCGTGCGGTGCCCCATAAGCAAGCCAAGACGCAGGCGCTTCTCGTGGGCCCAAGCTTGGACGAGGATGACGACAGTAACATCTCCAAAAATCAAGCGCCCTCGACCGCCGGTGTGACCGTGCTAAATATTCAGAGGTCTCGTCCTGGGATGACTCCGGCGAAGACTCCGGTGATTCGGAGTTTGCTGTCCCCATCCCAACCAAGTCGCGAACAAGTCCACATGAAAGTTTTGTTCAAGTTGCATCGACTTCGGAGCAGACCAAGAAGACCGGTCCGCATGGTGGCGTTCCACCACCTCATGCGTCGACAAAGTCAACACCTACGGTCTTGCCTGGGACGTCCAAGCTCCACAAAGATGCTTTGTTGGCCAACGTGGCAATCGACAGTTCTTCCCTTCCGCCACGAACGCGTGAGGATACTTTGCCGTGGTCGCCAGGGCAGATCGGTTGTTTACGCCGGTCCACCCTGACCAAGCAGCTCCTGGCCCGGTCTTTCTCTCGTCCAGATCATTGGCTTTTCCCGCCAGCGAAGAAAGTTCCTGCCGCATCGGAATGGTGGCCGGACTTGATCACGTCGGCACAGATCTCCTGCTTGTACGCTGACAAGCCGTGGAAGATTTTCGAGCATCCCAAGCTGGGGTTCATCCTCCACTCGACTCCGTGGGCCAATGCTTTCATGAGTCGGGTGAAATATTTTAACAAGACTCACGCTCAAGCCATCTGGGAGGCATCCCACTATCTGGTGCTTCCCCCTGAACGAGTTCGGCAAGACCCTAGCTTGGCGACCATCCAGAACAAGCGCAAGAGGCGTCGGATCAGAGCGGGTGAGGCCTGGCAGTCCCTGTGCCAATATGTTTTGGACGGGATGCTGGCCCACGAGTGCGACGTCGATGTGTTCTTATATCCAGTTGTACTTCATATGCCGCGGCGTCGCATCGAGAAGACCCGGCTGCTGGCTGACGGTGGCACATGGTACCCCGGTCTTGGGTGCACTACACCGGTCTTGGACCTCAAGGATGCTTTGGTCCAACTAGACCAACAAGAACCTTGGCGTAACCAGTACCAGGATCAAGTTGAAAAGCATCCGTCGTTGACCGTCGGCCGTCTGTGGGGTGATGTCGAGTGAGGTCGTAAGTAGTCGACCAGATAAAACTTAATATATATCATCGTTATTTTTCACATGTTCAGTCATCAAATCACTTGGGCTAATTCCACCACTTTCTCCAGAGTTGCACTAGACACGTTATCACCAACCGTTCCACTTATATCGCGAAAAAACAATCCACGTTCGTCACTCCACTATTCCAATTCGTCACATATTCACAATACACAATACACAAGACACAAGACCTTCCACCTCTTCACATCGGTCGGGAAGACCGATGCTACTGCATGTCTTGGTCTTGGTATTCATGGGTCTGCATCACTGCGAAACGGTTCCGACTGACTCGGTCCCGTTCGAATTCTCGTAGTAGTGCTCCACAGTTCAGGTCGGACTCATCGATCCAAGTTGTTTCATCATGGTCCTTCCATCGGACCAGATATTCTCGGTGGGTCCAGCCGAACCTGGTCTTCTTGACCGATCGGACATCTAAGACCTTTTCCACTTCAAATTCGTCCTTCTCCAGCGGTCGTTCCCAACTGTCCTCCGGCAGTAATGCTTCATCGAAATCAAACCGTTCTGCCTCGTCTACTAGACAGGGCATTTTGGGACGATCAGGAAATTCTCGGACAGTTTTAACTTGGACACATGTACAATCGGGAAGACCTTGTAGTCCGTGCCGGTTGTTACTAGACGGGAAGCGTGTTCACCAATCAGCTCGGCAACACGGAAAGGACCGTGCCACATGTGAGCCAGCTTCTTCGCATAGCCCTCCTTCACTCGGTCTAGGTACAACCAAACCCTCTCCCCTGGTTCTATACCGTGGGGTTGGACCTGGTCGTTGTTCCGGTCTGCCCGGTCTTGTGTAGCTGGACGTAACTTTTCGTTGACAATTTCTCTTGCATGCTGGTAACTTTTCTGGACCTGCATGCGCCAACGTCGAGCATCACGATCGCGGGTCCGAGTGCAGCCAATAGGTATCGCGGCTTCAAGAGTGGATCGGGGGTCCCATCCATACGCAAGATAAAAAGGCGTTTCTCCTCGGACCCGATCGGTCGACGAGTTGAGTGCAAACACCGGCCTTTCTGCGTATTCGTCCCAATCGCTCTGGTCTGGATCGGCAACGTACATCTTGATTGCTCTTGTAATAGTTTGTACCATACGTTCTGCCGATCCATTCGCTTGCGGACGATATGCCATCGTCGCGCTCTGTTTCTGGCCCAGCATATTGTAAAACGACCGGAACACCTCGGCCATGAAACCGGGTTCTCGGTCGTGTCTGATGACCTCGCTGGCGCCGAACCTTCGGAACACGCATTCTTCGTAACTTTTGGCGATCTGCTCGGCAGACAGGGACGCACTTGCCTTCGCAATAACTAGACCGGTGAACAGGTCTACCCAGATCAACAACGCAGTATTGCCATATGTTGATTTAGGCAGTGACGGTATGTGGTCCATCGCTATGACCTGGAAAGGGTAGGTAGCTTCGATATTTCCGGGCGATCGCCCCTTGATTACCGGTCTACCCTTTCCGGTCTCGCAATCCGTACAACAACCCACATATTTCTGTACACTTCGGAAAAGACCTCTCCAGTGAAAGTGGGACCTGATCTTGTGATACGTTCTGCCTATGCCCTGATGTCCCCTTTCTAGACTCACATGGTAATGATGGAGGACATCCGGCTGCAGCAAGTCAGGTATCACCAATTTTTCCAATCGGTCCCGGTTTGCACTGTCTTGTTCTGCATCGCGGCAGTAATATAGTAAACCATCCTCATCCACTTCGTAACTGTCTGCGATCTTGGCACATTCTTTCGCTTGACCATTCGTCAACTTAGACAATTCACCGCGCAGGTAGGTCTTCAAATTCACAATCCATTCTTCTTCGTCCTGCGCCTTGAGGATCCGTTCTGCCCTTAGTCGTTGCAAACAGATTCACTCAACCGTTCCTTCGGGAACGGTTGGTGGGACTTCCGAACTTTTGGTCTAGTCGCGACCATCACATGCACCTGGTCCGGAGCGTTCTTGGGTCCGATCACCTCGGGGAGCCTGTTTATATTCATCAATTCATCCAGAACGGCCTTCTCGGTGATCGTAGCCCCGGTCTGGTCTTGCATGGCCTTGGTCGCGAGGTAGTCGGCACTTCTGTTCCAGTCCCGTTTCACGTGCAACAGCTCGTGGTTGGGACGGTCTTTCAATGCCTTCATTACCCGATCATTTAGCGTCCTTAGTCGTGGGGCCTTGCAGTAGATCTCTCCGGTGACCTTCCTGATCACTAGGTTCGAGTCACCACATATGATGACTCTCCCCTCCTCTTGCGACGACAGCAGGTCCAGACATAGAAGTAGACCTCGGTATTCCGCCTCGTTAACCGTAATATCCGGCGTGAAATCAGCAGCGGCTGCAACTATAGGCCATTGTGGCAACTTCCACAATATGGCACTATAGGCGCCGACCTTCTTCTTCACGCTTGCCGATCCGTCAAAACTTAAGACAAAGAGCTCTTCATCATGGTCGACGGTCGGTGGCGGTCTCGAAACTGACTGCCGAGGTTGCTTCCTCGGGGCAATCGCTATTAATGCCTCGTCCACTTCAGACCGAGGGGTGATACTGGCAGCTAATGTGCCCAATATCTCTTCCTCGGCTATGGTGCACTTAACGACCTCGAGGGTCCACTGCGGCAAGACCGCCGACCATCTGCCTAGACGTCCGTCCATCCCATTGGCTGATAATAGCCAGGCCAAAGTAGACCGCCTTGACAGGACCTTCATAGGTCGGCCGACCAGCAGGTTGTAACACACATCCAGAATTCGTAGCAACGCCAGAACTCCTTTCTGGATAATTCATAGTTCACTTCATTTGGTTTTAGCGTTCTGCTCGTGAACGTGACCGGATGGTACACACCATCATGATCTTGTACTAGAGTGGCCGAAATGGCCCACTGACTAGCATATACAATAATGGTCGGTACCTTTTCGGGATCGAAATGCTTCAAAATCGGTGCCGTCGCCATCTTAACCTTCAACATACCAAAAGCAAACTTTGCACGCTTCATATTGTCTTCGGCCTCCACTTGCGGACAATCTGCAGCAAGACCAGAGTAGGCGCCCCCATGTAAAGTTGCCCGGTCTTCTTCGCGCAACAGACGGTAGTCCACTTCCCGGAGCTCATACAACACAGCCGCGTAGATAGAAAAATCTTCGATGAAGCGGCTGTAGTAGTTTAAACTTCCTAGGAAGGACTTCATTGCCTTCTTGGGAAACGGGAGGTTGCTTAACGAATCCAGGTCCTTAGGATTAGCCTCTAGACCATTGTTCGAAACCATATGGACTAAATAGGCGACCTTGGACATACCCCAAAAACTTTTCACGGAGCTGATAGATAGGTTCCAACGGTCGCATGTCTCCAACAATCGTTCAACCTTCTCGCACAGATCGTTCCATGACGAGGCAGGTATCAGAATGTCGTCGATGTACGACCGCCTCCCTAGAACGGACGGTCTTCTTTCCCGATCGGGTTCACCCTCTGTAAACACATCATAACTTTCGGCAGGGTCTCGATCGGTCTTGATTTTGAAGTGTCCGTACAGTGCGTTGTCTATCAACCTTTGATATATCTGGGGTGCGTTCTTCAGACCGAACGGCATACGGTTCCACTCGAAAAGACCAAACGGTGTCACAAATGTGGAAATCTCACGGGCTCGATCAGTCATCGAGACCACCCAAAATCCACTTGCCATGTCCAGCGAACAATACCACAAGGTCTTGTCCAGGTCTTCCAACAAATCATTAATCAGCGGCATCGGGTACACCATAAGTTTAGTCAACCGATTTACCAGCCGATAGTCGATGCACAACCTAATGTCGACGCCGTTCTTCTTGATAACAATTACGATCGGAGAGGCCCATGGCGAGGTTGACGGTCTAATAATCTTGGTGCCCAACAGTCCTTTAATGAGATCAGAAAGCTTTTACGGTACTATGGCGCCACGCGTCGACATCGCTAAGCAATCGGCTTGGCATCTTTAATGTCAATATCGCAAATCACACCACGGGCTGCAGGTGGTAAGGCGTTGCCCTTTCCGATCAGCAGATGTCTTTTCTTCCATATGATATTCTTCAACTGCTCGATCTGGTCTGGACTGTTAAGGTCTTGATCACCCACTTGTAAATCATCCATTATAACTTCGGGCGAGTCGGCAGACACTTCAGGGAGGACTGCCATTTGGCTTTCCAGCTCCTGAATATACTGTTCCCCGCCTTCGTGTATACAGACTTGTTCATCTTCTGGGGTGATATCACCTAGACCATCTAGACCGGCTGAATGCCCCCGGTCTTGATCGACGGGCTGTCCTTCACTGATATCGGTCTGATTAGGAATACCGTCATGGTCCGACCTAGCAATTTCATGTTCCCCTTCTTCCGTTTCTTGCTCCGCTGTCGCCTGGTCTTGTGCTGACACCACGTTGAATAGCCTCGGATCGTCTACTTGATGGTCCACCGTTCCTGGTGACTGCGGCGCCTTTCTTCGGACCAACATCTTTTTTTAGGGTGACATAACTTGGTCTTCCCACTAAAGGTGAGGTATCCTCTTCCACCGACCCATCATCTCTGATAAGATCGGTGGTCGATTGGTACTCCAGGTTTTGCCACTCGACATACCGCCTCGACCCAATCGAGACGAACCCCATCTTCCTTGGTACCTTCCATTCTGCTAACCACATGCCGACAATAGTGTTATTGTCCAGTGTCAGCGGCTTGTCACCGATATTGGTAACACGGACAAAATCACGTCGACCAGCACTCTTTACGAAGGTCGAGACCCACCGATCGCCCCTGGTCAACCACAACTTCCTCGAACGAAAACCTTTCTCAACCGGGGTATCGGCAGACCGACCGACTGGGATAGTGAGGTCTTGATCCCACCGGACCAGATCGGTATACGAACCATACAGAGGTCTTTGACCAGCCAACTGGACCTGGACCTCATCCGGGAGCGTAAGCACTCCATGTGACAGGTCTAGGAGAATACCAGCTGGTACCATGAAATCCATTCCTAGTAAAGCGTCTTGACCAGCCAACTTGACAACCCAAGCGCTGAAAAAGTAGACCAGCGATCCTGAAAAAGTAATTTTCACACGCGTTCTTCCTTCGGGCATATAAGAGTTTTCACCGATCCCGACGCATTCTTGTCTCTGGGTATCGTCTATACGACATCCGACCTTACGAGCAAAGGCGGAGTCGATTATCTATACTTCAGCTCCAGAGTCGAACAACATCGTCGCTTTCTGGTTATTAATCTTGCCACAGGCTTTCGCCTGCTTGAACCATTTATCAGGCGCGTGATACTTCCAGTATCCGCGGGATTATCCAGGCAGCAAGTCCAACTGCATAACCACCTTAGTCCGGGAGTACTCACCGGTATTCAGACTGTAGACCGGATGGTCTCGGTCGACGCAATTTGGAATAGAACGTGTATTGTCGGTCTTATCCTCCTTGCCGACATATGCATAGATGTGAACCGTAGAACGCTCGGCTCGATCCAGATTCCAACCTGGCGAGCGTTCTAGTTTAACATCTTTTCTGCGTCCGGCGGCAGCATCCCCGTGTGCTTGTCCGGCACGTACCCTTGCGCATCATGTTAAACAATTCTTCAATCTTGCAGTGGCCGGCCTCGTGGATCTCTCCACATGACATGCATACGAAGAGGCAGTGGTCCGTCGGGTGGCCGCGTCTCTCGCACTTCTTGCACACCATCTTCTTCCATCAGTTTGGACCATCATGTTTGCTCGACCCACAGTGGGAGCACTTCTGACGAGGTCGGTCTGGATCGGACTTTCTTCCGTTCCTTCCCTTCCGGTCCACCTGGTCGGACTTCGACTTGGTCTTCGGGGCAGGTCCCGCAACATAGACGTAACGATACTGGTCTTCATCCGATGACTCCTGGCTGGATGGACTTCCACTTTCCCCTTCTGACCCCTTGCTGTCATCAGCTACAATTGCCTTGACCGCTCGGGTCGGTCTGGTCCAAGGTCTCTTGACCGGATCGGTCTGGGTCTTGGAACGATAGCGACCTGATCCACCAGCGGTCTTCGCTCTCATACTACGCGACTGTTGTAACGTCCGCAGGGTCTGTTCGACTTCGCCCGCATCCTTAAGACGCAGTAGAGTAAGCTGGTCCGCCAGTTCTTGATCGTCAAGGGTACTAATATAGTGACCCACATGTTCTAAGGCGGCACCGTTCGGCGGGTTATTCTCTTTGATTGTTATGCCGGCTCGAAGTGCAGCCACGTTCAACCGATGCAAATACTCGATCGATGTTTCGTCGGCCCGCTTCTGCATATGGTGGTACTTACGGGCGCTTGAAAATCCGGAGTTACAATATTGACCTTCAAACTCCGCACATAACAGGTCCCAGTCAGACCCGACGCCCCGACCCAACTGTTGAATCCAGTTCGCAGCCGGTCCTTTTAACAAATCCCGGAAGATTAAACAACGTTCGCCTTTTGGGGTCTGGTCTCGCAGAAACGCAGACTTGACCCGACTGAACCAAGATCGGGCCTGGTCTTCATCAGCATCCTTGCCGGTGAAGTCCTTGAGGTCGGTCGTCTCGGCCATACGGATGCGCGGAATCGCAGCAGATCCAAAGTCGTAGGCAGTAGTGGAGGCTAGGTTAGCCTTGCGCACCTTGCCTGCGCCCGTACCGTCTGACCCACAGTGGTCGTCAAGACCGCCGACCGACTCCATGTCACAGTCACTTGTCTTGCTTGGTCTACGCGGTCTTGCCGGTTGCGGCTTGCGCCTTCCCTTGCCGGCTGGTTTATCACTTCTAATAGGCTTATCCATAGATGTTACCGATTCCATATCCACATCTTTGCAAACATTGACATCTTGACAGGTATACCGGTCTTGGACATGTGGGCGCATAGGTGGTCTAACCCGTTCTTCCATGAAACGTTGCATCATCGTCTCAAACATGGCTTGGACGTTGG
>CM047580.1:44191301-44224937 GCA_026184515.1 Peronosclerospora sorghi | reverse complement strand
AGACCAAATGCCTTGACGAAACTTGACCAGAAGTGTGCCAAATTTTGTGCACGCTTCTCCACATCAACGTTGACACGGTTTGGACAACGTACATTCGCCGGATGCAATCTGAAATGTACCTGTCATCTTCGGGTTTGTCTCCTTCACTTAACTCTCCTTTTGCTCCGCCGCCTCTGTTGTCCCACTTCTCCCGCTCCCACCGATCTGCGTTGTCGGGACCGTCTCGTCCACGTTACCGCATATCCCTCGCCTTCCCGGTGGGTATGGCAGTGTCGACCTTCTGGCCTACACCGCATCGTATGGGTATCGTCTATTATTGTTTATCTCCTTCTCTTAGCGTAGCGTCCAGATCCCTCACCAACTTCTGCTAGTTGGGGGAGCTTGCGTGCACAATTGGGACTATGCTAGGACTATACAATACTGTAAATGTCTTCAATCTGCAAGAATATGTACATAACGGATGGACATGAACTCCTAAATGATGGATATGCCATAGATCCTACGTACAAGTGCGCTGCAGTTGGCGGTGGCTAGTTAGCAGTTTTTTCCTCGTGCACATCGTGTGCGACTATGACAGCATGCCTTATTTTGAGTTAGGGTAAAAACAGTGGACATCGTACAGTCAGCTCCCTCTATAACAGCCCTGTTTGTCTGGCCAGAATTTGCCTGTTATAGAGGGAGGCTGTTTTACACATAAAACAGCCCGAGTGATGATATTACAATTTGGCTGTTATAGGAAACATTGGCTTTAGTATTTCCAGGGTTAAACATAGAATAATATACTGTACAGTACATATTGGAAGAGTTGTGTAGAGCATAACTATGATAATTGGCTCTCAACTAATCCAGAGCCCGTCCCTTGCCCTTTTCGCGCCGGAAGAAATTCATGATTGTTGTCTGCTTGGTAGACTCTGACCTTGCCGCGCTGGAAAACCTCTTGTACTGGCGTAAGATGCAATCCAGATCCTCTGCGAGAGGACAACCGATGGCCTTGCCTTGGAGGATGCCGAGCAAGACCGTGGAAGCTTCTTCAAGTTGCGCCCAGGTAACCTCCATGCCTTCCACAGGAGTGTCCTCCTCATCCTCCGCTTCAACAGCCTCCACCGCTTCAGTGGTTGACTCAGCGAGCACTTCAGAGACAATATCCTCATCGTGAGTGTTTCAACCACAGGAAGTGAGCCATCAACATCCAAGTAAGCAGCTGCATCCATGACTTGGTGGGTGTAATCCTAAGGGATGCGGGCAAGCAGAGCTGCCACCTCTTGAAAATGCTCTTGGATTGGCGGCACATCATCCTCGTTGATGGTGGAGCTGCGGCCAACTTGGTTGTCTCTAATGGGAAGAATGCCGGTCTTCTGCCAGCAATGGGCAATAGTCGAGGGTAAGACGTCGTTCCAGGCCTCAACAAGGGTGTCAATGGCCTGACGAATGCTGAACTTGTTGCCGGCAGAAAGTGGATGGTTGCCGTTCTGCTCGTACTCGTCGAGAAGGTACTTGATGTAACGAGTTTTGTACTTGACCTTGAAATTAGCAATCACACCCGCGTCGGTGGGCTGCAGGTGAGATGTAGTGTTTGGAGGAAGGAAATGAACCTGAAACAGAAACGGTCAATCGATTACTAGCTTAAGATATGAAGAGTGGATTCTGTAAGTGAGTGCACATTACTGTACCTTTACATGCGTCAAACGATCCTCATATTCCTCAACATCATGAGGAGATGCGTTGTCCACAAGAAGCAGGATTTTTCGATCTTCTCCTTTGTACTTCGCGTTCAGTTTCAGCATGTACTTCTTAAAGATATCACCGCTCATCCAGGCTTTCATGTTGTGATGGTAGTCGACGTGCGGGAGAGAGCCCATGTCGGTGTTGCGGTAACAACGGGGGTTGGCGGCCGTTCCGATCACAAGAGGCTTGAGCTTCTCAGTCCCTGCAAATGTGGGATATGTATCCGTCAGCTGTTAGGGAACAAGCAACCAAACTTAATCACCATTTCTAAACATGACATACCCAAAGCATTACACGTAAGAAGAATGGTGATTCTGGTCTTGTCTTTCTTACGCCCCTTCTCTGCAGACTGGCTCAGAGTCTTGTTGGGCGACATGCTAAAGAAGAGCCCACTCTCGTCACAGTGAAAATGTCGCAAAGGGCGTAATCCTTGGTGATTTCTTGAAGGGCTAGGCGGAACCCAGCAAGATCTTGAATTGGAGCACTCTCGGCTTCTCCATGGAGGCGATAAGACTTGATGCCGTGACGTTGCTTGAACCTTGAGAGCCATCCATCGGAGGCAACAAGTTCAGGCTTTGGCTGGGCCGCGTTATTGATGCCGAGAGAGCTAGCAAAATCCAATGCCTTGGCGGCGACAAGTGCGTCTGTCAGAACCACATGATTTGACCTTGACTGTGTAAACCAAAGCTTGACAGCTTTGTCAATCTGCATTTTGATGATGAAATCAATGGATGCTCACGAAGTGTGCAATGTATTTTGCGCTGATGAATGCAGTGGTCACGTACCTGAGGGAGCTCGCATTCACGCAGCCTTTTGCGATTGATGTCTGCGTTTGTTACCTCAGCCTGCTTGGCCGCGTCCTTGTACTTGTTCTTTTTGGCCAGAATGTCAGTGACCGTCTTGCGGCTGGAAAGGCCAAACATCTCCCTGAGTTTCTCGTGTGTAATGTTGCTGTGCATTCCTGCGTAATCTATCAAGGCCACCTTTGTCTCAAGAGTGATTGATTGTCGTTTGGGCCCAATGATGAATGCGTGCAGCAAGGAGATGTTGAGGCTAAGGTGAGAATAATAGGTTTGTGGGTGCTTTGGTTGTTTTTTTTCTGTTCGATTTATACCAATTATACCAACAAAAACTCGAAATTGAACAGAACAGAAATTTCTGTTCAATTTCGAGTTTTTATCTAAACATAAATAGATTGGTTTCTGTGCACCAGCACATTCCAACACCTTCTAGAATTCTCTGGTATATTCTAGTGCAATCTATGGCAGTTGACACCCAAATTCCAAGGCCCCTAGCAATAATGGCTGTTATAGAGGGAGGATTTTAGTATGGAGTGGATCTCAGCCGAACGGCTGTTGCTGTTATAGGCAATATGCTGTTATAGAGGGCGGAAAAAGTATGGGAAAATTCCGTACTGGGGAAAATCTGCCTGCTATACAGAGATGCTGTTATAGAGGGAGCTGACTGTAGTCGTTTCAGTGCACAATTTGCCGCCTTAACAAGAATATGCGGGTACCTCCATTGTTGCGACCGCTAACAACTTCCACACAGACTCGCGCTCGAAGCTCCATCGCTGCGACGCAGCAGCCTGGATGGTTTAATCGCATGCTGCTAACTAATGAGTACAATTTGCCGCGTCTTCCCGTACCGCCTCTTGAGGATACGGTGGAGCGCTATTTGGTGAGCATTCGGCCGCTGGTCAGTGATAACGACTGGAAAACTCATGCTGTTTTGGCCAAGAAATTTCAAGAAGACGAAGGACGTCAACTGCAGGACTTACTGCTTAAACGTGAATATAGGCAAACTATTGGACGTGGTTATCCATTCAGTTATATTGAAGAGGACTGGGATAAAATGTACCTTGGAGGACGCTATCCGAATCCTATTAATGTTAATCCGTCCTATGGGTTGCAAGAAGAAACGGATGGAAATTTAAATGGCATGATACCTCGAAGCGCCGCTTTTGTGCGGTCGATGGTCAAGTGGTGGACCAAAGTGAAAAAAAGCGAGCTGGAGCAGGACAAAAGTCAGTGTATGGCTGGTTTTGCTCGTCAGTTCGGAACGGCCAAAATTCCAAGAAAGGAGATGGATGTACTCACTTCACATCCGCGTTCGACGCACATTGTGGTCATGAAGGGCAACCAGTTTTATAAACTGAATGTGCTTAGTCCTGATGCCAAACAGTTGCTGTCTCAAAAACAGCTAGAGGAGCAGCTTGACTATATTTTGAACTTATCGTCTAATAATCCTGACTATAATGATCTGGATTTGTCCACGCTAACGGCTGAAGAGCGCGACACTTGGGCGCAAATACGGAACAACCTGATTGCGCACCACCCAGTGAATGGCGAGACGCTTAATGTTATTGACTCAGCATTGTTCATGCTTGTTCTAGACGATCGAAACCCTTCCGATACGAAGCAGCGCATTAATTTATCGCTTCACGGCGACGGTTCTCATCGATGGTTTGATAAACTTCAGGTTATGGTACAGCCAGATGGCCACCTGACTATAAATTTTGAGCATTCATTCTCGGACGGTACAGTCTGGAATCGCTGGCTTCAGGAATGCTGGCACGACATGCGCAAATCTGACTCTGGATTCGCGCCGCTCGAGGAGATGCCGGAGTATGACGGTGTCTCCAAGCCAGAGCAGCTAAACTGGAAACTCTCAAACAACTTAGTGGAAAATGTAAAAAAGGCAGAACTCCATTTTGCCGATTCTTGTGCTAATCTCAATTCAGAGTATTTGGTATATAAGAACTTCGCGAAGAGGAATTGCAAGCAGTGGAAGCTAAGTCCGGATGGAGTCGCTCAAATGGCGCTTCAATTAGCATTTTATCGCACGCATGGCAAGATCGCGCCTACTTATGAGTCGTGTTCAACGCGTATTTTTCATCACGGACGTACGGAAACGATTCGCTCGGCAACGCCTGCGGCTGATGCTTTTATCAAGGCCGTGGAGACGGGTGCTACAACTGACAAACAACGTGAGCTACTAATGACGACCGTTAATCGTCACGTGGAAATGGCCAAGATGGCGCAGAAAGGGTTAGGTGTGGATCGCCACCTGACTGCGTTAAGCTCTATTGCTCGTCAGAATGGAATTTCGAGTGATTTCTTGGATAGCCCTGTGCGTTCCGGAAGCTCGAACTTCTTGATATCCTCAAGCAATGTGACGATGCCATTTTTGCAATACTTTTCTTTCGGCGCTGTGGTACCCCATGGCTACGGCGTGGGCTACTTGGTCCATAACGAAAGTATCAATATCAGCATTACTAGCTTTAAAGATAGCAATGTCTCGGCCGGTAAAAAGTTCAAAAAAGCGCTTGAAGACTCGCTCGACACCATCAAGGCTCTTGCTGACACCTGAATTTACTAGCATTGTCTTAACAAAATACATGTGTCCATAAGACATTGCTCAAATCCGCATTCCAAAAGTGTCTTACGCAACGATTTTTCGGAGACTTGGACAATGATACATCTATATTGGTACAAGAAAAATACAGAGCCATGCCTTATGTTAACAATAAATGGATGATAATCGAATGGGCACCTAATCAGCTAGAGGTAAAAACTCGACATTTGATGCATGCTTTCTTTATTTTTGGGTTGGAACAATTCGATCTGGAAAGACTGCGGTAAGTGTTCATGTTGAAAATATTTGTTATTACGATGGGAAAATGACAAAAGTACGCATGCTTTTGAAACTATTGACAGAAATAAGCAAATTTTCAAACTATTGACAAAAATACTAAAGTAAGGGACTGTTTCCATAAACCCTGTCCGCAGTTTCGGAGATACGGATCATGTGATGTGTAGCAGGTGCGTACACGCACGGTGCGGCTAGCGCACAGAGGGAGACTTTTCTTAAGCGGCGATACGCCGCTACTTAGCCGATACGCCCTTATATAAGGGCTTAGTAAGAGATCGCTCTCTTACTCGGGGCCAAGATTCCCTTAGTTTACTGTTAGTAAACACTAGCGCCTTGTCACAAGGCTTCCCTCAGAAAGGGGGTAGCTAAGGGAGGTACTCCCTTTGACTACAACACTCACTGCGCGCGTGACCGGTCGAGGTCGTGCGCCTAACAGTATAAGAGTATTTTGTAAACTGATTTATATTTAATATGTAATTAGCCTAAATTAATTACACTAATATAAACTATATGTAATACTAAGTAGAACTTACTCAATTCGTACCTAGCCTAAATGTAATGTACACCACCTGTGTACCAACACGTGGCAGGCTGCCACGCCTCCACCAAGGGCTCCTGCCCTGATTGGTTAAAATAACCAATAGGTCCGAACCTTTCGGACTGGTCAATACTTGACCTTAACCGTTGTGTATTTACGTACACCAACGTAACCAAATGTAACCCTGTTACATGATGATAGTATTGACAAAAATTCGCAAAGTCGGTTGAGCCGTGGTTCTGGGTTCGTGGGAAGAATTCCAACATCAAAGTATCGATACGCACTACTTATATCAAAAAAATAGCAAATTAACAAATATTCATTTTAGAAGTTGACAAATATCTACCAAATCGCATTTGGAAGTTGCCAAATCGTGAAATTCACTCGTAGACGATTGGCATTCGGCAAGATCGAATGTTGTGCCCTGGTTTAGTACATAGACCGCACTGGGAAACTGTAACTGTTTCATTTTGGAATTCTTGATCTATGGAGGTTCGAATGCGGTTCAACTTCGGGCGCCCGCGAGCACGTTTCACGACTGGTGGAAGATCATCCTCCTCTAAATCTTCAATTAAAATGGGAGATTAAAGTTCCTGGTAGACCTTTGAACTATTTCTGTAAGATAAACCTTGTGGACGTAATTCTCCACTCCAAATTTTGCTCGCGAATGATTGCAAGAGCGTGATAGAACGGCAAACCCCATTCCGTACAGTGTTTACACGTGCAAATCTTCTCATAGAGTTTGACGATCTTTGTTTTTTCAGATGGGTGTGTTATGGTGAATGTCTCAGCAGTGGACTGCATGATTGCCATGTCCCTCGTCTTGTCGACAAGCAATTTGGCTTACTTATCCAACCGTTTTCGTGCAGAGTCCGTAATGCTTTTTTGGGACTCGCAAATCTCGGCTTATAGCGACCTGTCGATCAGCGTTTTCTTGGTGGAGCGGCTGATCAGAATTTGTGAAGTTTGATCAGGCGTTACCACGGCGCCCGGACTACCGACCAACGAAGAGGGTCCTCCGGTTGTCTTGTGTGACTGCTTGTGTTCCTGCTCACCTTGTGTACCCGATGGCTTGGGCGTGGGTCTCTCTCCAGGTGGAGGGGATGTCGTACTGCAATTCTTTGATGCAAGATTGGGGTAATTCGTAGTGAATCGACCGGTGTCGATCAGGTGCGATCAGGCACAAATAGTCAATGCTCAGGGCCGCTGATCGATGATCAGGGGATGATCGAGGTCGATGATCAATGATCAGGGGTGTTCAGGGTCAAAAATCGATGATCAAGGGGTGATCGATGATCAGGGGTGATCAGGCTTGTACAGGCTTGATCAGGCTTGATCAGGCGCAAACCGTCGATGGTCAGGACCGCTGATCGATCTAGTTTATTCCCCACGAATTGGCGCGAGTTGCGAGCAGGTGATCGCAGGTAGCTGGTTGCAGATCGATGATCTTGGTGGTGATCAGAGAAGGGGTTCTTGATCAGGCAGCGGAAGTCTTCACCACCCGATCGCCGAACCTCTTATGCTTAGTTCGCCAATAGAATACCCAATATACTTTGTATTCTAAGCTTAAACTTAAGAGGAGGGTCGATCAGCTCGTTTCCTCTAAAATTTACCTAGAGTTCCCGTGGGGCGTTTAAAGAAGCCGAACTTCTAGGGGCCAAACGTGGACCAATGGGGAAGAGGTGAGAGTGCACTGCTCTATCACGTTCCAAAAAAAGAAAACCTTTAAAGAAGAACCTGTAGCCGGGTGCGTACACGCACGGTGCGGCTAGAGCACAGAGGAAGACTTTCCTTAAGCGGCGATACGCCGCTACTTAGCCAATACGCCCTTATTTAAGGGCTTAGTGTGAGATTTCTCTCTCACTCGGGTTCAAGATTCCCTGAGTTTACTGTTAGTAAACACTAACGCCTTATCCTAAGGCTTCCCTTAGTAGGGAGTAGCTAGGGGAGGTGCTCCCGTGCTACGACTCTTCACTGCACGCTCGACCGTTCGGGGACGTGCGCCTATCAGGATGTAGAGTATTTGTAAACTGATATATTTATTTAATATAAAATTAGCCTAACTTAATAAACTAATATAAACTATATGCAATACTAGGTAGAAATAACTTAATCCGTACCTAGCCGAAAATGTAGTGTACACCACCTGTGTACCAACACGTCGCAGGCTGCCACGCCTTCACTAAGGGCTCCCGCACTGATTGGTTAAAACAACCAATAGGTCCGAACCTTTCGGACCGGTCAATATGTGGTGAAGTGGATTCAAGATTGGTGGAAAACAAAGGGGGCTTTTATGCCTATCGTGTGCAAGAAGTGTCAAGAATACATATTTTGGTAAGTCACATGATATTGCGTGTACTTACATATTTCATGTTTGTCCATATTGGGGACCGTAGGGAGATAGGATTGGTTAGTTTTGGTTTTTCCTTCTAAGAGTGGTTTTGGCTTACCGAGTTTGGATTTTCTCCTCTGCACGCTGCGGAGTGTTGGGAGAAGAGGATCGAGAAATCCCCTCTAGCTCATTATACCCGGCCGGGACGCGTTTCAGACGCACTTGGCCCGCCGGAAGTCCCTCGACGGGAGTACGCATTGGTCGGCTTCGCAAGCCCAAGTTATACACGTTTGGAACGTGTAAGCAAGTTTTTGGATTGTTACGTGGAGACATCGTTCGTGGAGTTTGTTACGTTCTCGTTGGATCTCCATATTGGAATATTGGTCTTTTATTCTCGCATTGGTTGGGCTCTACGATCGGTTAAGCGATCTGCCCTTTGGAGTATACTTACTCTGAGTATAATTTGTCGCCCGTACCCAGGGTGAAGAGTTCCGCCCAGGGTACATTATCCAGCACGGTCTCACGTTTAAGGCCCAAATCGATTCAAGACGACGATCCACCAAGTGTGCAACCAGCCCATTCCATCTGGTACACAAGATGAGATGGAGACGCGAAAATCGGATTAGGCGTCCTATGCTGATGATCGGTCGTCTGCGAGCAGCGGACGATCAGATCGGATCGTAGGCGAAGGTTCTCGGGGTACCCCCCCGTCAGTTGGAAGGCTGGGCACGATGATGGTCAGGTTCTCGACACTACTGTGTTCGATTTTGAACTTGACTCCACCACAATGGTGCGCGTGCCCGGATCACTTGGTGATCCCGGATATCACCGAGATGATATCTCGTCAAGAATTGATTATAACGAATTAAATGTGGAATCGTTCTGGAGAGGACATAAGGAACGGCTATCGCCTTATGTTCTCGTTGTCGATAAGGATGACGATGTCCGATCTGGCCGGGTGGAGGACCAGATCGGGATTAATAAGTTTTTTCCTCCCCATAAGGCTCCTACCGGAGCCGATCGGTACTATAGCAAGTCTTGCTATAGTTCCGGAAAGGATCAGGACTTTTGTCCTGATCCTATGCATTTGAATGAACGATTTGATGGAAAAATAAAAGATGAAAACGACTCGGAGGCTGATCGGAATGATCAGATCCACCCTCTCAAGGTTCCCAAGCAAAGGTTGGGAATGCCACCCGATGAAGATGACTTGGAAGAAAAGTCTCAGGTCAGGAATGGGGTTATCAAGGAAGAAGACCTGACCAGGATGTATTACATCCACGAGTTAAATCAATTTACTCGTGAAGACCTGGTCATGCGGATCTTAAACCCCCAGATCCCCGATCGCCTTCTCGGACCCACCACCGAGCCGATCCAAAGCGATCGGCCGTTGCTATTGGAGAACCTGCTGGCGATGTTGGTTGAGGTCGGCATAAAAGTGCAAAACCTCGCCAACGTACAGAAACTGCTCGATCAGGACACTTGGAAGCTGGAGATGTCGATGTCGACCCTTCATGATCATTTGGTGCCGTTGGTGGGGGCGGTTCGCCGCCCAACTCCCACCGTGGCATTGAAGGCCGCTGAGGCCATGGCATCACACGATGATGTGTGTTCCGATGATAAATCGTTGTGTCAGTCTCCACCTTCTCTAATAGCTCATAGGAGTTGGAGGTCGGTGTTGAGCGGATGACCGTGGGGGTGGATCATACCCCCATGGGAGCATAAAAAGGACGTGCGGCAGCATGGGGCTGCATGCCGGTCGGGGCCCCAGGAGCCCCCACAGGTTTCAGTACCTCCAAAGGAGGATGTCAACACGCTGCCCATGAGCCAAGCTAACGTACAGGCCATGTTTGAGGCAATGATGGAGCGTTTCATGGGAGACCGATACCGATCGCCTCCGCACCCGCATGCCCAGGACCGATCTTCCCGGCAAAATGTCAATACTTGCCGGGATGTTGATATGGAGTCAGTGGCATCAACGGATAAGGCTACCCGAGGTGGCAGACCAGTTTGCAGAGGAAGACGCAAGCCGCGTCCAGCCCGACCGCGCCTATCAAGCAAAAACAGCGATTTCGACATGGAGTCGATCGGCGATCCGGATGACCACTATGGTTCAGACGATGCAGGGGCGGGCAGAACGCGAAAGGCTAACCTAGCCTCTACGACCGCTTTTGATTTCGTATCTACTGCGATCCCACGTATTCGCATAGCTGCGACCACGGATCTCAAGGACTTCGCTGGCAAGGAAGACGACGAGGAGCAAGCCAGATCGTGGTTTGGTCGGGTCAAGTCTGCTTTCTTGCGGGATCAGACACCAAAAAAGGAACGGTGTTTGATCTTTAGAGATCTGCTGAAAGGACCGGATGCGATCTGGGTCCAACAGTTGAGTCGGGATATCCGATATGACTGGGACCTGCTAGTTCAGAGTTTGAGGGGCAGTACTGCAACTCCGGATTTTCTACCGCCCGAAAGTATCACCATATGCAGAAGCGGGGCGACAAGACGCCGATTGAGTACTTGCACCGTTTGAACGTGGCTGCAATTCGCGCCGGGATAGTGATCAAGGAAAGCAACCCGCCGACCGGTGCCGCTATGGAGCACGTGGGTCACTATATAAGTACCCTTGATGACCAAGAGCTGGCAGATCAGCTTGTTGAAGATCCACCTCAAGGTGCAGTGGGATATCAGTTGGGTTATCCCACCGTAACCAATATGGGTTACACGGGTCCGGTGACGTCGGTCACGGACCGGTTCACTCGTAGTCGTGAACCGCGGTGTGGGTGGCTGTGGATCTCACGTGTAGTCAGCCCGTAGGCTAGGACTGTAATGTTACTCTACAAGTTGACCTAAAGTGGTAGCCAGCTCTGCGGATTTTCAACAGGTTATGAGCCCAACACCTGTTGGGCTCCCTGGTCGCTTTGCATAAGTCCGGCGGCGGACGTTACTCCGTCGCCGTTGACCTCGTCCGGCTGCGCGGCATTGCGACTGCGAGCGGTGAGATCAGTTTGAGGGAACCCGCGAGTGTTCAACGCGGGAATTGGCGGTCGTGCCGGTCTGCGTGTGTGTGTTCGCTCGGCGGTGGCCAGCGACGAGAAGGTTGCTGAGGGAGAGAGTGAGAAGGTGGAGTTTACCAAGTCCAAGGACAGTTTCCAGCAAGACACAACGCAGTGGAACAATGACATGGAGCTCTGGTCGAAAGAGCACTCGGATTGGTCCGAAGCGCATAATCCGGCCGTGTCCAAAGAAATTGTCAGTGATTTCATTGTGCATTTGTACGGCGTGTTCCACTCGTTGAAGGATCAAAAGGACAAACTGCCGCGCGAGCTCATTGACTTGCACGCCGAGTTTGTCAGATTCAAGAGAAGAAGCCCGAGCTGTTGGAGCAAGAAGAGAATTTAGTGGACGAAGAGTGGATGAAACTGGCCAAGGAACGTGAGCACTGGACGAGCAGTCGCGCCAATATGAAGCGCGAGGAAGAAATGTGCTTGGATGAGGATGTGTGGTACAAACAGGAGCACGAGTAAGAACAAGAGTGGCGCGTTGTCCAGACGCAGCGCATTAACACGACGAAGGCGCGTCTGGAAGAACACACGGCGCGCATTACGCGTGGCACAATGCGGACCGAGATCTTTAGTGACCAGCTAGAGCGACAGACCAAGTCGAAGCGGATGCTCCTGTTCAAGCGAGGGGCGCTCACGGACGAGCGCAAGGCGGACTGTCAATTGTTTAGCGAGCATCGCGAAGATTGCAAGAATACGCTCGATGAAGCGCGGAATAAGTTGACCATCACGCCAGAGTACGTGGAGCGGCTCGAAGCGGACAAGAAGGTGCGTGCGAGAGAGTTACAGGCCGTCAAGGACAGAAACAAGCGCACACCGCAAGAAGGTGGCGATGCCGAAGTGGACGAGCGCGGTGAATTTATGAACGACGTGCGTCGTCGACGTGCGCAGTTCCAGAAAGAATTGGACGACCAGTCGGCGCAGCTCGAAGCCGAGAACAAGCTCTGTACGTCGTTGGTCGAGCGCATGAACCAGCACATCAAGAACCTCGAAGGCGAGGTACAGAATGCGGCCGTGGAGGAGCATAAGATTCGTCAGTTTAACGAACTGATCGAGACCGATACGAAGCTCTTGATGGACGAGGAGACTAAGCGCGCGATCTGGGCGCAGGTAGAAGACGTCTATAGCGTCCCGAAGCCGCAAGAGAAGGACGAGGACATGATGATGACGTCACAGATTCGGAGTCTCTTGCAGCAATTGGCCGAGGCGTTTGTGATGTTTAAGAGCCAGACGGAAGCAGAAGATGATAGTATTGAACACAATGTGAGGGAAGAAGCGAGGGACGACCATCACGTTGCTCGCGCATCTTATGTGTGCCCAAGGTCTGTGGGGTCCGCATTTGATTGTCGTGCCCACGAGTTGCCTCGTGAATTGGGAGATGGAACACTGTTAGTGAGTGATGTGGCGACATGTGCATGATAACATGGCATACCTGATTTTGTGATTTTGGATGAAATTATAACGGGATTTTCGAATGGAGTTTTTGGCCAATCACGTGATGTCTGATCGTTCACGACATGACCGTTCACGACATGACCGTTCACGACAGTCCTGGATAAGTACACAGCCTTGGATAAGTATACAGACCGTTCATGACAGTCCTGGATAAGTATACAGTCTTGGATAAGTACGCAGGTGTATGTCTATACACAAGGGGAATTTTGGACCATACATTGAATTTGAAGTTGAAGTCGCCACAACGTTTTTACTTAGTAATTACTATAGGCAAACCAACCAACTTTATGAGCAAGATGAACGTCTTGATGCAGCTTCGTAAGGTGTGCAACCATTTGGATTTGTTTGAGCCGCGCCCGATTGTGTCGCCGTTGGATTTACCACGACTGGACCTGTCGTTGCCGTGTCGTTGTGGCTATTTGTCTGACGACGTGATCAATGAACGACCACGTGTCGCATATTGGACAGAGCGGAATTTCCCGGGCTTGGAACTCGCGCAAGTGGACAAATGGACGTCGATACGAAGACGCCATCTCTTTGTCGATGACTTGAGTGCACCTTTGCCACAGTGAACAACCAGTGTGATTCCCGATTCGTACAAGGACAACAAGGATGTGGTTGCGCGTCTCGTGGCACTTGCACGAAAGCGTCATGAATATTGGACGATGAACGGAGAACGACGACACAGCTCGCAAAGCTACAGAACGGACTGCGTCTGGATGAACCAGTGTATGGCGCCGCCCTGCGACGTGCATGTACGATGCCAATGTTGATTTCGTTGGCGATAGAAATCCATCGCTATCTTACACAACGGCGAGAAGACGAGCGAGTGGAACCGACGCGAGGGCTCCAAACGATGGTACGCTATCCAGAAGAGCGATTCGGAGCGATGTAGCCAGTTGCGAGTCTGTGTGCTACGGTGTGTGGTGACCGCCATGATCTGTGCGCACGAGACCAGCTCGAATGTGAAGGCAGTGGCTTGTGAGAGCATTGGCCGTGAAGACCATAGGCCGGAGTAGGACGATACGTGACGATAGAGTATCGTCGTGAGACTCTGGCGGAAGAGTGAGAGTTGGTGATGGAACTCTTTGAGCAGATGCCAGAGACTCTCGACGAAGGGGGAGACGCCAGTAGACGCCACGTGATGTGTGGGCGCATGGGCGACGATCTGTGATCTATGTGGTGGCGCTGGTGATGAAGACTCGACGACCGTTTCGGCATAGTAAAGATCGTGCTTTTGGTGCAAGGCCACCGTAAGCGACACGGTGCTGACAAGGAAAGCCCTCTACAGTGAGGCCACCGTGAGGTAATCGGTGCGAAGAGCTGCGGGTTGCCAGCGACTGCAGTGCTAAGGTGCTGCTGTGGCATGCTCGTGCTGTTGCGTGGATCCGCACCGGCGGGGAGCAAGGAGACGGCCAGTGAGTCGTCGTGGTGTGCCGGTGGAGATGGATTTATCTGGCCAACACCACGGAAGACGCGCTCCGAGCGCGTGAAGCCGTCGCAGGTCAAGCGACGCAAGGATGGCGGGATGACATCGTCGAGGAGACAGTTGCAGTGAAGATTGGGGATCGGTCGCCAGAAATACACCACAATGAGTCGTGAGCAAGGGGAGCGAGCAGCGGCAGCCCCCAGGTGGTGATGCGTCACCGGCAAGGCGACGACCAAGATCCGAAGCAGGAAGCACCTCTTGTCCATTGTCTCGACAGAGGACAGCACAGGTGGTGCTGTGGCATGAGTGGATTTGTGAATACCAACTCCTATGCCTGATTGGATTGAAGGAGATAGCGCCAGTGGGCGTCTGTGGCAACTGTGCAAGTGGAAGAAGACTCGCGGACGTGCAGCGGATCAGCGTTGACGCGCGAGCCTGATGGGACTGCCTGAGAGCAGCGTCCCGTGTCCCAGAACAAGGGGGAGCATCGTCGAAGCTCCAAGAAGGCCAGAAGAAGAGGGAGCCTGCGGCGAACGAGCGCAGCTCCGGCGGACGACGAACAGGGGGAGCCAGCGGCTCGTGAGCGCGGCCCCTTCGTCAAGCAGAAGCGGTGTATGCGGCTGTTCAAGCGCAGAATCGGAGCCGGTCGAAGAACGTGACACGGCTGCGTGGTGATGGAATCATCAGCGCGTGAGGAGGAGTTGAAGACACTCCTGCGAAGAAGACCAAGGCGCCTGAGGGCGATGGCCTTTGCCAGCACACTGCGTGTGTTGCTATTGCACCTGTTCGGTGAGGGGGAGTGTTGAAGATTCACCTCAAGGTGCAGTGGGATATCAGTTGGGTTATCCTGCCGTAACCAATATGGGTTACACGGGTCCGGTGAAGTCGGTCACGGACCGGTTCACTCATAGTTGTGAACCGCGGTGTGGGTGGCTGTGGATCGCCACGTGTAGTCAGCCCGTAGGCTAGGACTGTAATGTTACTCTACAAGTTGACCTAAAGTGGGAGCCTGCTCTGCGGATTTTCAACACAGCTCACCCTGCTTCGCCTCAAAGATGTGGGGGGAGTGGAGCAGAAGTTGTGGACGTTGCAACACTCACGCATCATGAGGGCGAAGGGCGCCGTTGGATGGGGTCGCTACATATTTAAGACCCAGACTGATCCGGTGATGAGGGCCCTGACCAGATCGGCCCGTGCTGTTAAGGCGATCGCGACTGAAGACAGCACTGGATCGGAAGAAGAAAGTAGCGGCCACTCCAGTCGGGAGTCAGACGAGGACCGATATCGCCACATCTTCGTCACGGAACCTGCCCCAAGAACCAGATCGACGCCTAACCAGACAGATCGTATGGGAAGGAGTGAAAACAAGTCCGATCCGGACCGACATTGCAAGAAGTGTTCTCACTGCGGGTCAAGCAAGCACGATGATCAGAACTGCTGGAAGAAGCTGATATGCAAGAAGTGCGAAAGACGCGGCCACGCCACCGATCACTGACTCTTCATGTGCAAGTCATGTGGAGAGATCCACGAGGCCGGCCAGTGCAAGATCGAAGAGTTCATCAATCTGATGCGCAAGTGGTAGTGCCGGGTAAGCACGCGGGGATGCTTCCACCTGATGTTGAGAAGATGTTAAACTAGAACGCTCGCCAGGTTGGAATCTGGATCGAGCCGAGCGATCTACGTTTGGCATCTATGCATATGTCGGCAAGGAGAATAAAACCGACAATACATGTTCTATTCTCAATTGCGTCGATCGGGATCATCCGATCTACAATCTCACGACCGATGAATATTCCCGATCGAAGGTTGTAACGGGGTTACATTCGAGTTACATTTAGTGATGGGTGTACATGAGTACACTACGGTTGAGGTCAGTTTTGACCGGTTTGAAAGGTTTCGAACCTTTGGTTATTTTAACCAATCAGGGCAGGGCCCTTGGTGTGGTGGTGTGTCAGCCATCCACGTGTCGGTACACAGGTGTGTACACTATATTTTAGCTAGGTACGAATTTGGAATATTCTACTTAGTATAACATATAGTTTATATTAGTTTAAATTAATTTAGGCTAATTACATATTAAATATAGTCAGTTTACATTTCACTCTAAAGTGCAGTCGCGCGAGCAGTGAGTGTCGTAGGTAAGAGGGAGCCCTCCCTTTACTTACACCCCGTAAAGGGAACACAGCCGTTAAGGCTAATAAGTAAACCAACCCGGGAATCTTGGCCCCGAGTAGGAGATCTCTCCTACTAAGCCCTTAATAAGGGCGTATCGGCTAAGTAGCGGTAGCTACCGCTTTAAGGAAAAGTCTTCCTCTGTGCGCTAGCCGCACAGTGCGTATACGCACGGTCTACATCTGGTAGCACTTGTATTCAATCCAACACCCGTGTTGGTAGACTAAGGCATCCTCTGGAAAGGATGAATCTGGACGATTGGGATAGTTTGACCCTCGTCCAGCAGGAAGCCTTTAAAAGGCTGTTACCCTTATTGGGTGACGAAGGCATGAAGCCCCTAGTGGGGCAGGGCCTTGAGGCCTTAAAGGAAAGGGTAAATGCCCTCATCTCTCATGAGGCGAGTTGTAGTGGAGGTAGTTCCACGGGGGTGCGCCCTCCATTATCGTTTAAGATAAAGGAGTTCACCGGAGAGAAGGGTGACAACCTTTATGTTTGGTTGCGAGAGGTCGAAACGGCCTTCGCCACAGCGAATGTGATCGCTGATCACTTGCAAGTGGGACTTGCGCTGACCCGTCTTACGGGTAAAGCCCGTGCATGGGCGTTTACATGTTCGGAGTCAGTCACGGACGTGTTCCCAACCTGGAAGGTCCTTAAGCAGAAGCTTATGGACATGTACGCAACGCCTGATCTGGTTTTCCAGAATCAGCTCTTGTTTTTGAGGTGCCGTCAGGGCACTAGGGACTTGGAAACATATATCCAAGAACTTAAGACCCTGTTGGCAGGGATGTACGCGAAAGCGTATTCGGACGATGTGTTCATCCCCGTCTTCATGGATGTCCTGAGAGAAGGGTCAGCACGTTCGGAAATGTTCCGATGCCGACCCTAATCCCTGGGGGAGGCGTTCAAGATGGCGTTCAACGCCGAGAGGAACTTCCGTTCCTCTAAGGTGGGTCCCGAACCCATGGAGATTAGTCAGGTCGAAGCGGAGGAGAAACCTCCCGCTAAGAGTCACACTGACTCTTTCCCACAGAGCTTCGAGGCGGAGCTCTTAGCTATGTTGCAGCGACATGGGCCGCTGAGATGTTTCCTGAATGGAAGCACGGATCATCTGCGGAACAGGTGTCCGAAAAATCCCCAGCGAGACACTCGCTACAAGGGACCAAGAGTGGGGAAAAAGCCCTTGTCCAAGCCGTCGGGAAACGACGGCTCCCAGTAGGTGCGGGGCGCCCTACTTGGAGATCACTCAGTGCTGTTAATCCCCAGGGTAGTGGACGACAGCACAAAGCCCCGAGGGAAGCGGTGCTTTCTAGCACCGAGTTGGTGTACCAGCCAGGTTTGCTGGTAGTCCTTACGAACGTGAAGGCTTTGATAAGCCTTGGAGAGTCTTGATAGACTCTGGAGCGTCTGACAATTATGTCGGACGGACTTCTGTTGAGAAGAGTCGGCTGTACGCCGAGGCCCTACAGGGACGTTCTCGTGACGTTGTCACGGCTCGTCTAGCGACGGGCGTACAGGTTTCTGTACCCAAGGTCTCGATTGACCTTAAGCTGAACTTTGCAGACTTCTACAGCTTAGAACGTTGCCTAGTCCTGGATTTGGACTCGAGGTATGACTTCATTTTGGGATGAAGTGGCTGGAACGCCACGAGCCATGGATAGACGGGAAGGCAAATCCTTTGGCTCAACGCACCCGCGATCGGGTGAAGCGTTGACGAGTTATGAACCCACCTTTGCTCGATCGCAAAAGCGATTCTGGCGTGAGATGCCAGAGATTGGGATGTCTGAAATGATCATTCCCAATGGCGTTAAGGAAGAGTTCCTTAACGAGGGGGATTCGGCGGTTAATCCCCACGCCGTGAACGGCGAGACTGGTGAGTCGCCAGTGGTAGAGGTGGATTCCTCTAAGGTTAAGCGCGAGGCGCTTCCTAGAGAAGAACCCCGTAGTTTGTCTCTTCTGCAGGTCGGGGTTCCCAAACACGCCGTGTTTGGCGAACAAGTTGAGACTCCAGTGGTAGGGGTAGAGACCCCTGTGGTTAAGCGCGAAGCGCTTCCAAGCAAAGAGACCCGTAGTTCGTCTCTTTTGCACGTCGGAAATGATTCCGACCACGCCGTTATAGGCGAGACTGGCAAGTCGCCATTGACAGAGGTGGATTCCTCTGATACGACTCCAGTGGTAGGAGTAGAGACCCCTGTGGTTAAGCGCGAGGCGCTTCCAAGCGAAGAGACCCGAAGTTTGTCGCTTTCGCACGTCGGAAATGATTCCGACTACGCCGATATAGGTGAGAACGGCGAGTCACCGGTGGTAGAGGTAGAGACCTCTGTGAATAGGCGCGTGGCGCTTCCAATAGATGGGGCAATTGACTCCCCCCATCTGGGTGTCGGGATGAGTCCCGAGGCCAGTAGTCAGCAGTCCTACATGATGCTGAATAGTGTGGCAGGTGTTGTCACAGAAGTCGTAAGCCTGGAACGGTTGCCTGGGGTAGGCGAACTGTTGTCGTTGGAGGAGATGTCCTTCAACGAGTTTGAGACTACTTTGAAAGCAGATGAAATCGACGAGGTTGTCGTGTTGCGTCCGGAAGAGGAGTTGAACTCCTCATCCACGATAAACGAGTCAGTTTTGGTGAAAACCAGACAGGCATTAAATGACCCAAGCGGCCTCAAGATCCTTGCGGATCCTGAGGACCCTTACCATTCCTTGTTAAAGGAATTCGGAGATGTCATTAGTGACAACCCGCCGATGGGGTTACCACCGGATCGGGGAGTCCGACATGAAACTGATTTGGTTCCTGGAACCAAATACTGCGTCACTAGGCAGTGGCCTCTCCCCAAGGAACAATGCGACGTCATCGACGCATTCTTCAAGGGTAAAGAAGAGGCAGGGATGGTACGGGAGAGCAAGTCTCCCCACTCATCTCCCACTTTTTGTGTTCGTAAACCGAACGGAAAGTGGCGCATTGTGCATGCGTACAACAAGCTGAATGCAGCTACTGTACCCATGCAGACTACGATTCCTCGGAAGGATGTACTCCAGAACAATATGGCGGGTTGTACTGTGTACAGTGCCTTAGATCTGGTGGACGGGTATTATCAGGTGCTCATTCGAGCGTCCGATATTCCGCTTACAGCGGTCAGCATGCCTAGCGGCATGCTGTGGGAGTGGCTTGTTATGCCACAAGGGCTTTCAAATGCACCAGCGACTTTCAATCGCTTGGTGACTCAACTCTTCCGCCCTCATAGGAAGTACGCTCAGACGTAATTCGACGATATATTCGTTCATAGTCGTGCGGAAGGCGACTCGTCTGATGTTCAGACGCATCTGATACACCTTCGAGCTGTGCTCGAATGTATGCGAGAGCATAAGTTGTATGCAAACGCATCCAAGTGTATCTTTGGTGCTGAGGAAGTTCCTTTCCTCGGATGCTTCATCGGTAAGGATGGAGTGCGGGCGGATCCCGCGAAGGTGAAAGCCATTGTGGAGTGGCCTTCGCCTGTAAATCTTAGAGACATACGGAAGTGGCTTGGATTAGCCAACTATCTCCTCAAGTACAGCGAGAACTACGCTGAAATGGCGAAGTCATTGACCGACCTTCTTAAGAAGGATGTTGATTGGTGTTGGAAAACCGAACACCAAAACGCTTTTGAAGCGGTTAAGGGGAGCTTGTTAAAAGCTCCCGTTCTTGCTTTCCCAGATTCTGGGAAACATTTGGTGTCGTCTGCGACGCCTCCGATTTCGCAATCTGATGTGCTTTGTTAGAAGCAGATGATGCGGATGCGGGACGGGAACGCGTGATTGCGTTTGAGTCGAGGCAGCTTAAAGCTGCGGAACGGAATTATCCCGTTCATGACAAGGAGCTACTTGCAATGAAGTATGCTCTTGTCAAATTTAGGGTTCACTTACTCGGCGCAAAGCCGTTCGTGGTTTATACTGACCACGCGTCTTTACGGACAGCAACAAAGTCGCCTCATTTCTCGCAACGGATGGCCCGTTGGCTCTCCTTCTTTGCGGAGTACAACTTTGAGGTTAAGTATAAACCTGGCAAGCAAAACGTGCTTGCAGACGCGTTGTCGCGTCGTCCCGATTACGAGCTCGCTCACGCGACATTCGTCACCACATCTGTGGTGGATCTCATACGCCAGGCGTATGAGAAAGACCCATATTGTACGGCGCTAATCAGCGCGTTAGGTAAAAAGGGTCTTGGCTCGTCTGAGCCAACCCTGTCAAGTCGAGCTAAATCTCGTTTACACCGTTACAGGTCTTGTGACGGTCTGCTATTTAATAGCGCGAGCGCGGAGGACACTCCGCGGGTGGTAGTTCCTCATGATGAGGAACTGAAGTATAGAGTCCTCTTTCAGGCACATGACGCCCCTACCGGGGGGCATTTAAGTCGGTATAAGACCTATAGCGCTTTAAGCGCTTTGTATTGGTGGCCAAACATGTATAAGTGGGTTGGTGCGTATATACGCACCTGTGAGACGTGTCAGAAGGTTAAACCCTCTGCAAGTTCAGCTGCACCTTTGGAGAGCTTATCGGTTCCAACGGAGTGTTGGAAATCCATTAGCATGGATTTTATCTTCGGTTTTACGAAGGAGAAGGCCAGGAACACCGGCATATTGGTCTTTGTAGACCGATTGAGCAAGATGGCTCACCTGGCGGCGGCGCCAGAGTCCATAGATGGACAAGGAACAGCGAAAGTGTTCCTATACCGTGTCTTTCGACAGCATGGTCTACCCGATTCCGTTTTGTCGGATCGGGATCCCCGTTTTACGGGACAAATCTGGGGAGCGTTGTTTAAGGTACTAGGCACCAAGCTCCTCATGTCCACTGCGGATCATCCGCAGACGGACGGTCAGACGGAACGCGTTAATCGCGTTGTGGAGGATATTCTCCGGAGTTTATATCCGGATTCTCCAAAGAGTTGGAGTGAGATGCTTCCGATGGTTGAATTTGCTATCAACAATTCGGTACATGCATCTACGGGGTTTACCCCGTTTTACGTGAACGGATTAGTGAATCCGAGGGTTCCGTTGACGCCACGTGTGTGTGGCCCAGGGCTTGAGGGGGGAGGATTCCCCTATGTCAGCCCTGTATCTGTGCGAAAGAACATCGATAAGTTTTTATCGAAGCGCCTTAGTGTCTTACGACACGTCTGAGATGACATGACGGAAAGCCAAGACAAGCAGAAGGAGCAATCTGACCACAAGGGGCGGCGTAACGAAAAGATATATAAAGTAGGAGAAAGTGTTTTATTAAATGCTAAAAATCTTCCTACACATGCAGTTTCCAACGTGTTGCGGAATAAACTGCGACCCATGTTTGTGGTCCCTTTAAAGTACTAGCCCGAAAGGGCTTATCGTATACCTTGGACATCCCGAAGGTGATGCGTACGCATCCAACCTTTCTATGTGGGTATGCTTAAGCCATACCAGGACCCGGAGGCGGGTCCCCTCCTGGAGGGGGTTGGAAAGGCGGATAGTCATAAGAGCCGTAAGACAAGGCAGGGCGGAGGAAGCCCGACAGGGCTAAAATGCGACCACGAAGCTCCGCAACGGTCGTCTCGAGAGAGGAAAGCCGCCCCTCGATGCGTTCATTCGCACTCCCTTCGTTGCGGAGTCCCACATGAGCATCTTGGATGCGACGTCTGTGCCGATCACAGCGCTCGCGGAAGTCACGTCGCAATAGCGCGACCCCCTCCTCCAGTGCTCGATACGGAGGGCACTCCACATTACCATGTGGAACGCCTGATGGCTCGACGCCATCACCGGGGTGAGGCCCAGTACCTGGTGAAGTGGAAAGGGTATCCACATTCCCAGAACTCGTGGGAATACGAGACTCCCCTGCGGAAGGATTGCCGTAACGTCGTTGACGCTTTCGAGCGGGAGAATCCCACTGAGAGTCAACGACCAAAGAGGCTGAAGAAGCCCCTTCACTCCCAGTAGTTGGGAGTTCGCCGGAGGCAGATGCTGTGCTTGCATTGCTCTCCGGCACCACATCTAGAGCAGAGCGCGTATAATAGGAGGCAGGTAGTTGCCCTTGCGCTTTGGCCTGAGCATAGGCCAAGCGTAGCGCCCTCTCTACCCGAACGCCGTGTTCGTAAAAGCTTTTTTACAGCGCATCGAAACTGGGGAGGCGTTTCTCCCCTTCCTCCCAGGCGCGGAATGCCTGTTCTGCGTCTTCGACGCTTTCGTACCTCTAGAGAACAAAGGGAATCTCGCGGATGATATCCACGAGGACACCGCGTGCCTGCTTCCCGAGGCGCGTTCGGTAGGACTTAACGGTATAATGTTTGGGCGTTAGTAGTCGGACCCGGAGTTGGTTCCGACGCGCAATTTCACGCGGCAGTATAGCCGCTGGACCAGGGGTATAGGAGGCTAGACCCCTCTTGAACGACTGAATAGCCCTCTTTTTAGGGTCGCGATGTCTTTTCCGTGCCCGTACGGCACGTCGGGCCTCTTGAACCAAGGACGGTTTATTGGTGGTGGTCGCCTGCGGCAACCGGGAGGTATCACCCCTAGCGGGTAACGGTGGCGCACGAGTTAGTGCGTTTTCCCCACGTGTGGGGAGCCCTTGGTGTGGGAGTGTGGCAGCCATCCACGTGTCGGTACACAGGTGTGTACACTACATTTTAGCTAGGTACGATTTTGGAATGTTCTACTTAGTATTACATATAGTTTATATTAGTTTAAATTAATTTAGGCTAATTACATATTACATATATTCAGTTTACATTTCACTCTAAAGTGCAGTCGCGCGACCTCGACCGGTCGCGCGTGCAGTGAGTGTCGTAGGTAAGAGGGAGCCCTCCCTTTACTTACACCCTGTAAAGGGAACACAACCGTTAAGGCTAATAAGTAAGCCAACCCGGGAATCTTGTCCCCGAGTAGGAGATCTCTCCTTCTAAGCCCTTTATAAGGGCGTATCGGCTAAGTAGCGGTAGCTACCGATTTAAGGAAGAGTCTTCCTCTGTGCTTTAGCCGCACCGTGCGTATACGCACCAGCTACAAAGGTGGTCATGCAGCTGGATCTGCTGCCTGGGGAGTCTCGCTGATACTGGATGTATCATGCGCCCGACAAATGGCTCAAGCAGGCGAAAGCCTGTGGTAAGATAAACAACCAGAAGGCAACCTGTTGTGCGACTCTGGGGACGAAGTCTCAATTATCGACTCCGCCTTTGCTCGTAAGGTCGGATGTCGTATAGACGACACCCAGTGACAAGAATGCGTCGGAATCGGTGAAAGTTCTTACATGACCGAAGGAAGGACGCGCGTGAAGATCACCCTATCGGGTTCGTTGGTCTACTTCTTCAGCGCTTGGGTTGGCAAGCTGGCCGGTCAAGATGCCCTGTTAGGCATGTATTTCATGGCGCCGGCGGGTATTCGCCTGGATATGTCTCATGGAGTGCTTAGACTCCCGGATGAGGTCCAGATCCAGTTAGCTGGTCAGCGGCCCTTATACGGATCGCACACCGATCTGGTCAGGTGGGACCAAGATGTCACCATTCCAGTCGGCCAATCCGCTGATACCCCGGTCGACAAAGGTTTCGATCAAGGAAGTTATGGGTGACCAGGGGCGATCGGTGGGTGCCGACCTTTGTGAAGAGCGCCGGACGATATGATTATATTCGAGTTACTTATATCGGTGACAAGCCGCTTACACTCGACAACAATACTATTGTTGGCATGTGGCTAGCGGAAGGAAAAGTGCCAAGAAATATGGGGTTCGTCTCGATCGGATCGAGACGGTATTTTGAGTGGCAGAACTTGGCATACCAAGCGACCACCGATCTGATCAGCGATGATGGATCGGTGGAAGAAGATACCTTACCTATGGTGGAACTACCCAGCTATGTAACCCCAAAGAAGATGTTAATTCGAAGAAAGGAACCGCAGTCGCCGGACACGGTGGACCTTCAAGCAGATGAGCCAAGATTCGTCAACGTGGTGGCGACACAAGAACAGGCGACAGAGGAGCCGGGAATAGAAAAAGGGAAACATGGCATTGCTGGGGCGGACCAAGATGGCGCGCCTAGCAGATCGATGTCGTTGAAAGACAGCCCTCCGATAAGGAACAGCAGTGTTCAACCGATCAGGATGGTTTGGGTGATATTGCCCCGGAAGACGATCAAATTTGTATCCATGAGGGCGGGGATCAATATATTCAGGAGCTGGAGAGCAACATGGCAGTCCTCCCTGAAGTGTCTGCTGATCCGCCCGAAGTCACTTTGGACGATCTGCAAGTGGGTGATCGGGATGTCAACAGTCCCGATCAGATCGATCAGCTAAAGAAGATCATATGAAAAAAGAAACATCTGCTGATCGGGAAAGGCAACGCCTTCCCCCTGCTGCTCGCGGAGCGATCTGCGACATCGACGTGGGTGATGCCAAGCCTATTTCCCAGCGATGCCGACGTGTGGCGCCACAGTACCGCGAAAACTCTCCGATCTTATTAAAGCACTGTTGGCTACCAAGGTCATTAAGCCGTCGACCTCGCCGTGGGCCTCACCGATCGTGATTGTGATCAAGAAGAACGGCGTCCACATCCGGTTGTGCATCTACTATCGGTTGGTAAATCGGCTGACCAAGCTTATGGTGTACCCGATGCCGCTGATCAGCGATCGGCTAGAAGATCTCGACGAGATCCTATGGTATTGCTCACTGGATAAGGCAAGTGGATTTTGGGTGGTTTTGATTACCGATCGGGGTCGCGAGATCTCCGCATTTCTTACACCGTTCGGTCTGTTCGAGTGGAACCGTATGCCGTTCTGTTTGAGGAACGCGGACCAGATCTACCAGAGGCTGATCGACAGCGCATTGTATGGACACTTCATGATCAGTACCGATCGGGACCCCACCGAAAACCATGATGTATTAACAGAGGGTGAACCCGATCGGGAAAGGAGACCGTCCGTTCTGGGGAGGCGATCGTATATCGACGACATTCTGATCCCTGCTTCGTCATGGAGCGAACTGTGCGAGAAGGTCGAACGGTTGCTGGAGACATGCGATCGCAGGAACCTGTCGATCAGTGCTGTGAGTGTTTTTGGGGCATGTTCAAGGTCGCCTATCTGGGTCATATGGTGTCAACCAGTGGGCTGGAGGCTAATCCCTAGGATCTGGAATCACTAAGCAACCTCCCGTTTCCCAGATCGCTGAAGGCAATGCAGTCCTTGCTAGGGAGACTGAATTACTACAGCCGCTTCATTGAAGACTTCACGGTCTACGCGGCCGTGCTGTACGAGCTCCGGGAAGTCGACTATAATATTTTGCGCGAAGGAGATCGGGCAACTTTACGAGAGGGCTGCGACTCCGATCCGCCTGCAGATTTTTTGACGGTGGAGGCAGATGAACACATGAAGCGTGCACAGGTTGCTTTCGGTATGCTGAAGGCCAAGATGGCGACGGCACCGATTCTCAGGCACTTCGATCCGGAAAAATGCCGATCGTCATTGTGTACGCTAGTAAGTGGGCCATTTCGGCCACTCTAGTGCAAGTACATGATGGAGTGTACCACCCGGTAACTTTTACGAGCCTGACGTTGAAGCCGAACGAAGTCAACTATGGGATCGTCTAAAAGGAAGTACTGTCTTTACTACGGATTTTGGTTGTGTGTTACAACCTACTGGTCGGCCGATCTGTAAAGGTTCTTTCGATAAAGTCGACATTGGCCTGGCTGTTATCAGCCAATGGGATGGACGGTCGTATCGGCAGATGGTCAGCGATCCTGTCACAGTGGCCCCTCGAGGTCGTCAAGTGCACCAAGGGAGAGGAGGAGATATTGGGCACATTGGCTGCCAGTATCACCCCTCGGTCTAAAGTGGATGAAGCTCTGATGGCTATTGCCCCAAGGAAGCAACCTCTACAGTCAATCTCGCTGCCGCCACCGATCGTCTATCGGGATGAGGAACTCCTGGTCGTGAGTTTCGACGGATCGGCTAGCGTGAAGAAGAAGGTCGGCTCCTATAGTGCCATACTGTGGAAGTTACCACAATGGTCTATAGTAGCAGCCGCCGCCGATTTAACACGCCTGACATAACGGTCAATGAGGCGGAATATCGGGGACTCCTTCTATGTCTTGATCTGCTGTCTTTACAAAAAAGGGCGGATCATCATATGTGGTGACTCCAACCTAGTGATAAGGCAGATCACCGGGGAGATCGACTGTAAGGCGCCACGGCTGAAGTTGTTAAACGACCGGGTGATGAAGGCGTTAAAAGACTACCCCAACCACGAGCTATTGCACGTGAAACGGGATTGGAACAGAAGCGCCGATCACCTTGCGAACCAAGCTATGCGGGACCAGATCGGGGCGACGATCACCGAGGAGGCCGTTCTACATGAACATATGAACATAAACAGGCTCCCGGAGTTGATTAAGCCGAAGGACAGCCCTGATCAGGTGCATGTGATGGCGGAGACTAGATCGCGAACTCGGAAGTCTCGCCGATCGTTCCCAAACGAAAGGATGAGTGAGTACGTTGTACAACAGCTAAGGGCGGAACGGATCCTCAAGGCGCAGGACGAAGAAGAGTGTATTGTCATTCTGAAAGCATATCTGCGCGGTGAACTGTCCAAGTTAACGAATGATCAAGCGAAAGAGTGTTCCAAGATCGCGGACAGTTACGATGTGGATGACAACGGATTGCTATATTACTGCCGTGATGTTGACCAAGACAGTGCCGATCGAGACCGACTGGCGAAACTGGTGATCCCTGAGTTGCTACAGCCGGATGTCCTTCATCACTACCATGTGAGTCTAGAAGGGGGACATCAGGGCGTAGGCAGGACATATCATAATATTAGGGCCCACTTTCACTGGAGAGGACTTTTTCGGAGTGTGCAGAAATATGTGGGCTGTTGCACAGATTGCGAGACCGGAAAGGGCAGACCGATAATCAAGGGGCGATCGACCGGGAATATCGAGGATACTTACCCTTTCCAGGTGATAGCAATGGATCACATACCGTCGCAGCCCAGATCGACGCGCGGTAACACTGAGCTGCTGATCTGAATCGACCTATTCACTTGTCTGGTGATCGCAAAGTCTATGCATCCCGATACGCGGAGAAGATCGCCCATAGTTACGAGGAATGCGTGTTCAGAAAGTTCGGCGCCAACGAAGTTATTAGACACGATCGGGAACCTGGTTTTATGGCCGAGGTGTTCCGATCGTTCAATAACATGCTGGGCCAGAAGCAGATCGCGACGATGGAATATCGCCCGCAAGCGAACGGATCGGCTGAACGCATGGTGAATACAATAACAAGAGCGATTAAGATGTATGTGGCCAATCCAGACCAACGTGACTGGGATGAGTATGCAGAGATACTGGTATTCGCACTCAAATTTTCGACCGATCGGGTCCGAGGAGAGACGCCTTTCTATCTGGCGTATGGATGGGACCCTCGATCTACACTTGAAGCGGCGATACCGATCGGCTGCACTCGGACCCGCGATCGCGATGCCCGTCGTTGGTGCATGCAGGTCCAGAAGCATTATCAGCATGGGAAAGAAGTCGTCAATGAAAAGTTGCGTCAGGCCACGCAAGATCGAGCAGATCGGAATAACGATCAGGTCCGCCATCATGGTATTGAAACAGGGGCGAGGGTATGGTTATACCTCGATCGGGTCAAGGAGGGCTATGCGAAGAAGTTGGATCATATGTGGCACGGTCCTTTCCGTGTAGCATATCCGATCGGTAAGCATTCTGCCCGTCTGATCACGATCGGCACGGATTATAAAGTTTTTCCGATTGTGCACGTGTCCAAGCTGAAGCTGGTCAGAGAATTTCCCGATCGGCCTAAAATACCCTGTCTGGTGGACGAATTGGAGAGATTCAATTTCGATGAGGCTCTCATGTCGGAGGACAGTTGGGAAAGGCCATTGGAAGAGGACGAATTCGAGGTGGAAAAGGTGCTGGATGTCCGATCGGTCAAGAAGACCCGTTTCGGTCGCACCCACCGAGAATATCTGGTCCGCTGGAAGGATCATGACGAAGAGACTTGGATCGACGAACTCGACCTAAATTGTGGAGCACTGATACGAGAGTTTGAGCGAGAACGAGTCAGTCGGAATCGCTTCGCAGTGATGCAGACTCATGAAGAAGAAGATCAAGACACACAGTAGCACCGATCAGTATATCGATCGGTGTGAATATGTATAAGGTATGAATTATTGTGAATTTGTGATGAACTGTGATGAACTGGAGTAGTGGAATGACGAACGTGGTGATGATTTTCGCGACGTGGATGGAAACTGTATATGATAACGTGTTGGTGCAAGTTTGGAGAAAGTAATGAAATTTGGTCAAGTGATTGGATGATCAGGAATGTGAAAAGAATGATGACATGTGTTATGGATTATCTGGTCAGCTATCCGACGCATGAAAAGTCGCAATCACCCCACAAACGACCGATAAAAATGCCGGATGGTCTTCGATCTGGTCCCGATGCTGATTACGCCAGGGCTCCTTCCGATCGAGCTGGATCAAGGCGTCTTTCAGGTCTGTGATCGGCTCGTCACAATGGAGACCGGTATACCAAATGCCGTCCTCCGTCAACGCCTCGGGGCTCTCAACGCGATGCTTGGCCATATGAAGAAAAACCGGTTACAGAAAGATGTCGATGTCGCACTCGCGGGCCAGCATCCCTTCCAGAATAAACTGGCATAGGGCCAGCCAAGCCTCGCCCGCCCGAATCCGGCGCTGTTTCCGACGCTTCTGAAACAGGATCAGGTCTTGGTCACGTAACTTCCGACCCGCGGGAAGGAGGAGATAATGGGTAGATTCCCCTATCGCCTGGCAGTGGGCTGTGTTAAAAGCTCGAAGTCTACCCAGAAGCGAATCGATCCAAGGGGTCAACGCGAACATGGAGTCCAACTTGGCGCTGAGTAGCACTGCCCATGGTTGATCTGCATACAGACGGGCGATTTGCACCCCTGTGATTAGATCAGCCCGCCAAGCAGACGGGTCAGGTGTTTTTGAAGCTGGAGGAAAGAGCCAGGAGTCCGGGCGCGACAGAGATCGGGCTAATATCTGCTTGGTCAGGGCAGACTGGAACAAGCTACCGATCTGCCACGATGACCATGGCGAAGTGGCATCCGAAGTCAGCCATGGGAGAGGCCGACCTCCAGCCAACAACCCTTTCAATCGGGCGCGCTTGTGCAGCTCAGATGTGCCGGGCTAGAACGAAGGTATTGATCCGGTCGACCCGCGCGTCGGTGCAGCACCATCACCCTGGGAGCTGATCGGCTTATTAGCCCCCGATGCGGGCTTCGCAGGAACGGAACCTCGGCGTTGGTCGTACCGGGACTTGGATAACGCAGTGATCAGGAACTCGTAATCGCTCGATCCATCCCCCGAGTCCTCTCCGGAGGATACCTCTATACATTTGGTGTGCGAGGCACGGGGGCGCGAGGGCGCACGAGATTTGGTGGCGATAGACGCGTCATTTGCGACCGATTTGAGTCTTGGGAGATGCGCCGGCGTCTTGGCTTTCTTTTGGGCCTTCTCCTCGAGTTCGGAGTTGCGCGCTATGCCCCGCGCCCTTGAGATCTTCGGCGCGTCCTTGCGTTTTTTGGACTTGGAAGTTTTCAAAATTTCGGGTGGGTCACTTTTGGCCAATGAGTGGTGTCGGGTCCGGTCTTGATGCAGACCGACCAGAACGGCCGATCCAGACCTGTCAGCATTAGAGCGGGCAGCCGGACGCTGGTGCAACAAGTCAGTCAACTGCTGGTAGCATTGATTTACGGCCGCCCAGCGACGATTTGATTCCTGGTTCCAGGCGTCCGATCGGGCCTGGAAGGATTCGACCTTTCCGATCTGCTCCCGGACCACGACCTGTAACTCGCTGATCTGTCTTTCCAGGTCACCACGTTGGGTGCGGAGTAAGGCTGGTACTCCAACCTCTGCCGGTCAACCACCGCGAGCTGTTCCAAGAGGTGTGATCTGTATGCCTCCAAGCGAAACAGATCGTGCCGTGCGCCGATCAGCCCGTCCAAGTTCGGTCGGAGCTGACCGCGATGATCATGAGACTGCCGATCAGCAGTGAATAAGGCGTCGAACGCACTGGCGATATCGGCGGGCAACTGATCTACATGCAAAGGAAGGTCAGAGCAGACCCAAGATGAAAACAGACCGATCGGCTCACCTCGCGTTGCTTGTTGGGCTATCTGGGCCCGGAGATGTGCGTTTTCAGCAGTCATCTCCTGAAACTTCGTGGACATGGGGATCAACGTATCCACCTCCTTCCGCAGTTGCAGGAGTGAAGAATCCCTGATGTGTAACTGGGACTGGAGCTCACGGAGCGTTTTCCGGAGCTGATCGGCCTTGATCTGGTGCCTTTCCGGTGAGTCGGACCCTAAATTGCTGAAAGGGCTGTCAGACCGGGCCATCTGGTCGGCGAATCGAGGTGGGGCGATTGGGAACGCAGGGCACCTGTACCAAAGAATGTCAAGAGAGGTTACAAGACGATCAGGTGTGCAAGGCAAGTACCTGGTGAAGGTGGACTCGGATACATGTCCATTGGCGAAGTCCGCTTCTATGAAGATCTGGATATGATGAGATCGGGCCGCTACCGTTGCGCGACTGCGACACGACTCAGGGACGGCTGTGGTGAAGCGGACTCAAGAATTCTGGTCGCTTCCGGTCAGCAGCAGAACGATCGGCTTATCGGCGATCGGATTCGTGCAAATCAAGGAGGCGTTTGGGCCAATCATGTGCAAGAGGTGTCAAGAACACGGATTTTGTTAAGTCACATGAGATTGCGTGTACTTACATATTTTCATGTGTGTACATATTGGGGGCCATAGGGGGTAGGGAGTTTTAGTGTTGGTTTTGGTTTCGTCTACTAAGAACGTTTCTGTCTTTACGTCTTAAGTGTTGGGCCTTTAACTCAACCGGAGGTCGTTTCGCTTCGTACGTCAGTCGCCTCTGCACGCCGCAGAGTGTTTGGGAGCGGAGGGTCAAATAATCCCCTCCAGCTCATTATACCCGGCCGGGACGCGTTACAGACGCACTTGGCCCGCCGGAAGTCCCTCGACGGGAGTAAACTTTGGTCGGCTTCCCAAGTTTCAAGTTACGCACGTTTGGAACGTGCTATTAAGTCTTTGGATTATTACGTGGAGATATCGTTCGTGGAGTGTATCACGTTCTCATTGGATCTACCTATTGCATTATTGGATTATTTATTGGAGTTTTATCCTCATATTGGTTGGGCTCTACGATCGGTTGAGCAATCGGCCCTTTGGATCATACTTACTTCAAGTATAACCGGTCTACCCTACCCAGGGTGAAGAGTTCCGCCCAGGGTACATTACCCAGCACGGTCTACCACATTTAGACCTCAAGTCAATTCCCAGCGCCGATCCACCGAGTGTGTTACCAGCCCAATCCATCGGGTACACAAGGTGAGATGAAGAACAAATCGGACCAGGCGTCCTGTGTTGATGATCGGTCGTCTGCCAGCAGCGGACGATCCGATCGGATCGAAGGCGAAGGTTCGCGGGGTACCCCCCCCCGTAAATTGGAAGGCCGGGCACGATGGTGGTCAGGTTCTCGACACTACGGTGTTCGATTTTGAACTTGACTCCACCACAGCCCCATGGGAACTCTAGATGGATTGTAGTGGAAATTGTCGATCAGCCCGTCGATGATCGACCCTCCTCTAAGGTTTAAGTTTGGAATACAAGTATTTTGGGTATTCTATCGACGAATTAAGTTTAAGAGGCTCCGGGATCAAGTGGTGAATATTTCCACTGCCTGATAAAGTACCCCCTTCGCCGATCAACACCTGATCAACACTCTGCAACTTGCGACCCGCGTTCATCTTCTCGCAACTCGCGCCAACTAGTGCCTGATCGATTAAACCGATCATACAGATAAGACCAATCAGGCCGATCAGGTCGATCACGATCTGATTTTCGACTATTGACTCCGATCGCCCCTGATCACCCCCTGATCAAAGGCCGGCGGCCCTGATACTGTATCTGGTGCGTATACGCACGGTGCGGCTAGCGCAGAGAGGAAGATTCTTCCTTAAAGCGGTGTCTACCGCTACTTAGCCGATACGCCCTTATAAAGGGCTTAGTAGGAGAGATCTCCTACTCGGGGCCAATAATCTCGGGTTGGTTTACTAATTAGCCTTAACGGCTGTGTTCCCGTTACGGGGTGTAAGTAAAGGGAGAGCTCCCTCTTACCTACGACACTCACTGCACGCGCGACCGGTCGAGGTCGCGCGACTGCACTTTAGAGTGAAATGTAAACTGAATATACTTAATATGTAATTAGCCTAAATTAGTTTAAACTAATATAAACTATATGTAATACTAAGTAGAATATACCAAATTCGTACCTAGCTAAAATATAGTGTACACACCTGTGTACCGACACGTGGATGGCTGACACACCACCACACCAAGGGCCCCTTCCCTGATTGGTTAAAATAAACAATGGTTCGAAACCTTTCAAACCGGTCAATACTGACCTCAACCATAGTGTACTCATGTACACCAACACTAAATGTAACTCGAATGTAACCCCGTTACATCCTCCCCCATCAAGACTATTGCTTACGCAATAATCAAAATCTTGTTGGAGAAGTTCAACGCCAGTACCTCTGGATATCCATTGTACACCTTCAGTTGTGCTATGGACGAAAACTATTCCGACAACTCGGAATTAGATGCCCTTGGGGAGATCTCCCCAACGGCTGGCCACGCTGACAGCGCCGAACAGCGCTGCCGGTCATCCAACCCATTCTCCACACGTGGGGAAAACGCACTAACTCGTGCTCCACCGTTATCCGCTAGGGGTGATACCTCCCGGTTGCCACAGGCGACCACCACCAATGAACCGTCCTTGGTTCAAGAGGCCCGACGTGCCGTACGGGCACGGAAGGGACCTCGCTACCCTCAAAAGAGGACTAATCAGGCGGTCAAGAGGGGTCTAGCCTCCTATACCCCTGGTCCAGCGGCTATACTGCCGCGTGAAATTGCGCGTCGGAACCAACTCCGGGCCCGAATTCTAACGCCCAAACATTATACCGTTAAGTCCTACCGGACGCGCCTCGGGAAGCAGGCACGCGGTGTCCTCGAGGATATCATCCGCGAGATTCCAATTGTTCTCCTGAGGGACGAAAGCGTCGAAGACGCAGAACAGGCATTCCGCGCCTGGGAGGAAGGGGAGAAACGCCTCCCCAGTTTCGATGCGCTGTACAAAATCTTTTACGAACACGACGTTCGGGTAGAGAGGGCGCTACGCTTGGCCTATGCTCAGGCCAAAG
>CM047580.1:44165447-44186301 GCA_026184515.1 Peronosclerospora sorghi | reverse complement strand
AGAACGTTGCCTAGTCCTGGATTTGGACTCGCGGTATGACCTCATTCTGGGCATGAAGTGGCTGGAACGCCACGAGCCATGGATAACCTGGAAGTCTAAGCCCATTGGCTCAACGCACCCGCGATCGGGTGAAGCATTGGCGAGTCATGAACCCACCTTTGCTCGATCGCAAAAGCGATTCTGGCGTGAGATGCCAGAGATTGGGATGTCTGAAATGATCAGTCCCAATGAGGTCAAGGAAGTGTTCCTTGACGAGGGGGATTCGGCGGTTAATACCCACGCCGATATAAGCGAGACTGGTGAGTCGCCAGTGGTAGAGGTGGATTCCTCTGAGGTTAAGCGCGAGGCGCTTCCTAGAGAAGAACCCCGTAGTTTGTCTCTTCTGCAGGTCGGGGTTCCCAACCACGCCGTGTTCGGCAAACAAGTTGCGACTCCAGTGGTAGGGGTAGAGATCCCTGGGGTTAAGCGCAAGGCGCTTCCAAGCGAAGAGACCCGTAGTTCGTCTCTTTTGCACGTCGGAATTGATTCCGACCACGCCTTATTAGCTGAGACCGGCGAGTCACCGGTGGTAGAGGTAACGGCATCTGTGGATAGGCGCGGTGCGCTTCCAATAGATGGGGCAATTGACTCCCCCCATCTGGGTCCCGGGATGAGTCCTGAGGCTAGTAGTCAGCAGTCCTATCGAATGCTGAATAGTGTGACAGGTGTTGTCACAGAAGGCGTAATCCTAGAACGGTTGCCTGGGGTAGGCGAACTGTTGTCGTTGGAGGAGATATCCTTCAACGAGTTTGGGACTGCTGTAAAATAAGGTGAACTCGACGAGGTTGTCGTGTTGCGTCCGGAAGAGTAGTTGAACTCCTCATCCACGATGGACGAGTCATTTTTGGTGCAAATAAAACAGGCATTGAATGTACGAAGCGGCCTCAAGATCCTTGCGGATCCTTAGGACCCTTACCATTCCTTATTAAAGGAATTCGGAAATGTCATTAGTGACAACCCGCCGATGGGGTTACCACCGGATCGGGGAGTCCGACATGAAATTGATTTGGTTCCTGGAACCAAATACTGCGTCACTAGGCAGTGGCCTCTCTCCAAGGAGCAATGCAACGTCATTGAAGAATTCTTCAATGGGAAAGAAGAGGCAGAGATGGTACGGGAGAGCAAGTCTCCCCACTCATCTCCCACTTTTTGTGTTCGTAAATCGAACGGAAAGTGGCGCATTGTGCATGCGTACAACAAGGTGAATGCAGCTACGGTACCCATGCAGACTCCTATTCCTCTGAAGGATGTCCTCCAGAACAATATGGCGGGTTGTACTGTATACAATGCCTTAGATCTGGTGGACGGGTATTATCAGGTGCTCATGCGAGCGTCCGATATTCCGCTTACAGCGGTTAGCATGCCCAGCGGCATGCTGTGGGAGTGGCTTGTTATGCCACAAGGACTTTCAAATGCACCAGCGACTTTCAATCGCTTGGTGACTCAACTCTTCCGCCCTCATAGGAAGTACGCTCAGACGTACTTCGACGATATATTCGTCCATAGTCCTGCAGAAGGCGACTCGTCTGATGTTCAGACGCATCTGATACACCTTCGAGCGGTGCTCGAACGTATGCGAGGGCATTAGTTATATGCAAACGCATCCAAGTGTATCTTTGGTGCTGAGGAAATTCCTTTCCTCGGATGCTTCATCGGTAAGGATGGAGTGCGGGAGGATCCCGCGAAGGTGATTAGTGTGGCATTGTGGAGTGGCCATCGCCTGAAAATCTTAGAGATTTACGGAAGTGGCTTGGATTAGCCAATTATTTCCACAAGTACAGCGAGAACTACGCTGAAATGGAGAAGACATTAACAGACCTTCTTAAGAAGGACGTTGATTGGTGTTGGGAATCCAAACACCAATCCGCTTTGGAAGCGGTTAAGGGGAGCTTGTTAAAAGCTCCCGTTCTTGCTCTCCCAGATTCTGGGAAACCATTTAGCGTCGTCTGCGACGCCTCCGATTTCGCAATCGGATGTGCTTTGTTACAATCAGATGATGCGGATGCGGGACGAGAACGCGTTATTTCGTTTGAGTCGAGGCAGCTTAAATCTGCGGAACGGAATTATCGCGTTCATGAAAAGGAGCTACTTGCAATGAAGTATGTCCTTGTCAAATTTAGGGTTCACCTACTCGGCTCAGAGCCGTTCGTGGTTTATACTGACCACGCGTCCTTACAGACAGCGACGAAGTCGCCTCATCTCTCCCAACAGATGGCCTGTTGGCTCTCCTTCTTTGAGGAGTACAACTTTGAGGTAAAGTACAAGCCTGGTAAACAGAATGTACTTTCAGATGCGTTGTTGCGTCGTCCCGATTACGAGCTCGCTCACGCGACATTCATCACCTCGTCTGTGGTGGATCTCATACGCCAGGCGTATGAGAAAGACCCACAATGTACGGCGCTTATCAGCGCGTTGGGTGGAAAGGGACTTGGCTCGTCTGAGCCTACCCTGTCAAGTCGAGCTAGAGCTCGGTTACACCGTTACAGGTACGGTAACGGTTTGCTATATTATAGCACGAGCGCGGAGGACACTCCGCGGGTGGTTGTTCCTCATGATGAGGAAATAAAGTATAGAGTCCTCTTTGAGGCACATGAAGCCCCTACCGGGGGTCATTTAGGTCTGGATAAGACCTACAGCGCTTTAAGCGCTTTGTATTGGTGGCCCAAAATGTATAAGTGGGTCGGTGCGTATATACGCACCTGTGAGACGTGTCAGAGGGTTAAACCCTCTGCAAGTTCAGCTGCGCCTTTGGCGAGCTTATCGGTTCCAACTCAGTGTTGGAAATCCTATTAGCATGGATTTTATCTTCGGTTTTCCGAAGGACAAGGCCGGTAACACCGGCATATTGGTCTTTGTAGACCGATTGAGCGAGATGGATCACCTGGCGGCGGTGACAGAGTCCATAGATGGACAAGGAGCAGCTAAAGTGTTCCTAGACCGTGTCTTTCGACAGCATGGTCTACCCGATTCCGTTGTGTCGGACCGGGATCCCCGTTTTACGGGACAGTTTTGGATGGCGCTATTTAAGTTGCTGGGCACCAAACTCCTCATGTCCACTGCGGATCATCCGCAGACGGACGGACAAACGGAACGCGTTAATCCCGTTGTGGAAGATATTCTCCGGAGTTTATGCCCGGATTCTCCAACGAGTTGGAGTGAGATGCTTCCGATGGTTGAATTTGCTGTCAACAATTCGGTACATGCATCTACGGGGCTTACCCCGTTTTACGTGAACGGATTAGTGAATCCGAGGGTTCCGTTGATGCCACGTGTGTGTGGCCCAGGGCTTGAGGGGGGGGGGATTCCCCGATGTCAGCCCTGTATCTGTGCGAAAGCATATCGATAAGTGTTTATCGACGCGCCTTATTGTCGTGCGACACGTCTGCGATGCCATGGCGTAAAGCCAAGAGAAGCAGAAGGAAAAGCAAGCTGACCGCAAGGGGCGGCGTAACGAAATGATATATAAAGTAGTAGAAAGTGTTTTCTTAAACACTAAAATCTTCCTACACATGCAGTTTCAAATGTGTTACGGAACAAACTGCTCCCCAGGTTTGTGGGGCCTTTCAAGGTGCTAGCCCGAAAGGGCCTGGCGTATGCCTTGGATATTCCCGAAGGCGATGCGTACGCATCCTACCTTCTATGTGGGTGTGCTCAAGCCATACCAGAACCCGGAGGCGGGTCCCCTCTTGGAGGAGGTTGGGAAGTTGGATAGCCGAAAGGCACGACAGGTCGGAACATCGCCGACAGGGTCGAAATACGATCATGAAACTCTGCAACGACAGACTCGAAAGAGGCAAGCCGATTCTCGATGCGTTCATTCGCACTCCCCTCGTCGCGGAGTCCGTCCTGTACATCCTGGATGCGACGGCTGTGTCGATCACAGCGCACGTGGTACTCGCTCGCAAACGTTCGACCTCCTCCTCCAGTTCTTGATATGGAGGGTATTCACATTACCATGTGGAGCGCCTGATGTCGCGACGCCATCATCGGGGTGATACCCAATACCTGGTGAGGTGGAAAGGATATCCACACTCACAGAGTTCGTTGGAGTCCGAAACTCCCCTGCGGCAGGATTGACGTGGCGTCGTTGACGCTTTCCAGCGGGAGAACCCCGCTTCGGGTCAACGGCCAAAAGGGCGGAAGAAGCCCCTTCACTCCCAGTAGCTGGGAGTTTGCCGGAGGAAGATGCAGAGTTTGCATTGATCTCCGGCACCGCACCGAGGGCAGGAGCGCTAGCATGGCGCGTGTAATAAGAGGAAGGTATTTGCCCCAGCGCTTTGGCCTGAGCATACGCCAAGCGCAACGCCCTCTCTATCCTAATGTCGCGTTCGGAATAGCTGTTGTACAGCTCGGCAAATCTAGGGAGACGCTTCTCCCCTTTCGCCCAAGCGCGGATACCCGCTCTGCCTCCTCGACATCCTCTTCTCGTAGTAGAACGAAGGGAACCTCGTGGAGGGGCTCAACGACGGCACCCCGTTTCTGTTTCCCGAGGCGCGATCGGTACGATTTGACAGTGAACTGCTTCGGTGTTAGCAGTCTTGCCCGGAGTTGTTTCCGGCGCGCGATTTCACGCGGCAGTACAGCCGCAGCGCCGGTGATATGGGAGGATAAACCCCTCTTTACCTCGTTTTTGGCCTTCATTTGATGGTCACGAGGATCCTTCCGTGTCTGTACGTCATTTCGGGACTCCTGAGCCGTGTCTGGACCATTGGTGTTCGTCGCCTTAGGCGACACGGATGCATCATCCGCAGTTGGTAGAGGAGGTGCACGCGTTAGTGCATTTTCCCCTCGTGTGGGGAACGGATTGGACTGCAGACATCGCCTTTCGGCGTTGTCTGAGCGGTCAGCCTTTGGGGAGATATCCCCAAGGGCATCCACCTGCGAGTAATCGGAATAGTCACCACCCTCTTCTCGAGGAGAATCCACGGCACCACTAAAGGTGCTCATGGTTAGCCAGAAGTTATGGCAGTTGGAGTTCTCCAACGATAATCGATTTATTGCGTAAGCAATAAACTTGATGGGGGAGGATGTAACAGGGTTACATTTGGTTACATTTAGTTATGTTGTGTACGTAAGTATACTGCGGTTGAGATCAGTATTGACCGGTCCGAAAGTTTTGGACCCATTGGTTTTTTAACCAATCAGGGCAGGAGACCTTGGTGGGGGCGTGGCAGCCTGCCACGTGTTGGTACAAAGGTGGTGTACATTACATTTCGGCTAGGTACGACTGGAGTAAGTTCTGCTTAGTATTACATATAGTTTACATTAGTTTTTTTTTAATTTATGCTAATTATATATATTAAAGATACATTCAGTTTACAAAATATCCAGCTAGACGCACGACCTCGACCGGTCGCGCGTGCTGTGAGTGTTTGTAGCCAAAGATAATACCTCCCTTATCTACTCCCTTTCTAAGGGAAGCCTTGTTTCAAGGCGTTAGTTAATTCTAAAAAGTAAACCAAGGGAAATCTTGGCCCCGGGTAAGAGAGCAATATCTTACTAAGCCCTTTTATAAGGGCGTATCGGCTAATTATCGGCATATCGCCGCTTTAGGAAAGTCTTCCTCTGTGCGCTAGCCGCACCGTGCGTATACGCACCTGCTACAGGCAACGTCTCGGTACAAGTGGTGTTCGACAACTTGACGCGCCCCGAGGGATGGTTGTTTCCAGTTGCCACGCGCGCCCCTTCGGCTGATCAGTGGTGTAATCACCTGATCACCCAGATGGAGGTAGAGCAGCTGTACTCGCAACGCCCCTGGAAGACCTTCAAAATTATGCTGCCACCCGTCTCTTTCCGCTCAGTCGGCTGGTTTGCTGAATTTGAAGCGAAGTACCAGTCGTTTCTAGATCATCACACGCAGGCGATCTCGGAGTTGACCCATTATCTAACCATAGATAAAAGCCTCCGAGAGCGCGACGACTTCTTCCAAGATATTATCAAGGTCGACGTCATAGAAGCCGCGCCGGGGCATCGTGGAAGAAGGTCGTGGAGTTAGTCTTACAAGGCATGATCGACGGGAAGTGTGATCTCGACATTTTCATAGACCCGCCGATCTCCCATTGTGCCCGAAACCGTTCCCTAAAGTATGCTCCGGCCGACGATGGGTCATGGTACCCAGGGTTCCTATCGGACCCACCACCTCGGACATTACTGGACGCGCTGCGTGAGGTCGATGCCTATGGGCCTTGGCGGATCCAATATCGCATTTCTCTTGGTAATCATCCCGGCCGTCGTATCCCTCGTATTTGCCGTAAGTTCTATGGGTCAGGCTAGCTGTCTGATCACTTCTTCTTTAATCAATAAACACTCTTGATCACACCATTTCCAACTGTTGCTTCGTCACTTTTCATGCATAACATAAACCGGTCTTCCATCGGCTAATCTGCCGTTGCTCACCACCATATCTCGCAATATCCATCGTAAATTCACCACTTCAAATCAATCATCATTTCTCCGTTAATCGTGAGTTTCTTCAATCGTTCTTCTACAATCAAAGGTTCTTCGACCATAATTTCATAATCAGTTCGCCGATCATGCGTTAGTTGGACTCTTCGTCCACTTGCATTACGTCGAACCGATGTCTGGTAATCATCTTTCGTTCGAAATCCTTGATCAGAGTATCGCAGTTCAGATCTGCCTCGTCTACCCATGACGGCTCGTCATAACCCTTCCAGTAGACTTGATATTCGCGTAACGTTCTGCCGTACCTGGTCTTTCGACCAGATCGGACATCTGTAATGCGATCGACTTCAAATTTGTACGGCTCTAGGGTCCTTTCCCAGCAATCTTCGGGTAGCAACGCTTCATCGAAAACAAAAAGATCTTCTACCCAAGCTGCCAGCACAGTAGTAGGTCGATCTGGAAATTCCTTGACCAATTTCAACTTGGACATGTGCACCACCGGGAACATGCGATAATCGGTGCCAGCTGTAAACAATCTCGCCGCATGATCATCGATTCTCTCATCGACTCTGAAGGTTCCATGCCACATATGCGCCAGTTTCTTCGCGAACCCTTCTTTCACCTGATCGATATATAACCAGACCCTTGAACCAGCCTCGATCTTGTGCGGTGTTACTTGATCATTGTGCTTCTCAGCTCGATCAGCCATCGCTTGGTGAAGTCGAGTGCTCACTTGATCACGGGAGTAACGGTAGTCTTTCTGCAACTTATATCTCCATCGGCGAGCATCCCGATCTTTACGCCGAATCCCACCCAGTTGTAGTGTCGATTCCAATGACGATCGTGGGTCCCACCCATACGCCAAATAAAAAGGTGTTTCTCCACGAATGCGATCAGGAGTCGAATTTAACGCGAATACCAGTCGCTCTGTGTACGAGCTCCAATCCTTCTGGCCGACATCTGATACATACATCTTGATTGCCCGTGTAATCGTCTGCACCGTTCTTTCCGCCTTGCCGTTAGCCTGTGGACGGTATGCCATAGTGGCACTCTGTCGTTGTCCCACGATCTTGTTGAACGCACGAAATACTTCCGACATAAAACCGGGCTCTCGATCATGCCTGATCACCTCACTAGCTCCAAATCGTCGAAATACACATTCTTCATAATTTTTGGCGACTTTCTGCGCTGTGCGGGACGATCTAGCTTTTGCGATCACCATACCCGTGAACAGATCAGTCCAAATCAGAGGTTCCGTATTCCCATCAGTCGATCGGTGCAGTGACGGGATATGATACATGGCTATCACTTGGAATGGGTACGTAGCCTCGATATTCCCCGGCGACATCCCCTTGATCGTAGGTTGGCCCTTCCCCGTCTCACAATCTACGAATTGTCCAACAAATCTTTGCACGCTGCGAAATAGACCACGCCAATGAAAATATCGTCTGATCCGCTGATATGTACGCCCTATACCCTGGTGTCCTCCTTCCAAACTCACATGATAATGGTGAAGAACATCCCCATGTAGGGTTTCAGGTACGAACATCTTGATCAAAGAGTGTAGATCGTCTCGATCACCTTGTTCACAGCTGGCTTTTCCTTTAGCCAAATTTCCACAGTAGATCTACAATCATTTTTCATCTACATCATAGTTGTCGGCAATCTTCACGCAATCTTTTACCTCGTCTGCACTCAATTGTGATACGTTACCATGCAAGTAACATCGAAAATCACAAATCCACTTCTCTTCGTCCTGCGCCTTTTTGACACGTTCCGCCCTTATCCCTTCTATGCATATTTCGGGCCACGTTGACAGTCGCGCTTGACGAAGGTTACGTGATCGCGTCGTCACCAACACTTGCGGGACAATGGGATCTTCAATCAAGGTAATCACTTCAGACAATCTGTTGAGATCGACCAATTCTTCCAGCTGTATTTTATCATCAATCTCACACCGTGTCCCATACCACATGGCCGTAGTGGTGATATGATCGGCACTCTTATTCCACTCCCTTTTACGTGCAGTAGATCATTATCAGGCCATTCGCGAAGGGGTTTTAGCGCACGCTGTTGCAAAACTTGCAATCGCGGAGCTTTGCACTCTATTTCACCACGCATTTGCCTGATCATCAAATTCGAGTCTCCACACACGATCACAATTCCTTTGGGATATTGCGCCAACAGATCCAAACTTATAAGCAATCCATGGTACTCGGCTTTATTCACCGTGATGTTGGGTGCATGATCAGAAACGCGATCATGATCTTCCACTCTGGTAATTTCCACACGATAGCAACAAACCCTCCAACACATCGCTTGACACTTGCAGATTCATCGAAACTGATCACGTAGAGATCTTCGCCTTTCTCCACCGTGGGAGGTGGTACTTCACACATTTCTTGATCTCCAAGTCCTATTGTGACAAGATCGCAGCCCATCTGCCCAATTGTCCGTCAAGCCTGTTGGATGTCAATAACCACTTCAACGTGGATCGACGTGACAAGACAGTGATCGCCTTTCCGACCAGCATCGTAAAGTAGAAGTCCAGAATTTGCAGAAGAGCCAAAACTTCCTTTTAGACAGGGAAGTAATTCAGCTCACCGCTCTTCAGTGTCCGGCTAGCGAATGTGACGGGGTAATATACTTGATCATGTTCTTGTACCAACGCGGCAGATACTGCTCACTTGCTGTCATAAACCACCGGCGTTTTGGCTTGATCAAAATGGAGCAGGGTTGGGGCTGACGCAATCGTCGCTTTCAGCATGATGCTGAATTCCAGTAGTGCCCTGGTTAACCGATCGTCTTCATGCACCGTACTCTCGTTGATCAATGCTCAACTCTTGATAATCTATCTCTCGTAATTCATAGAGCCCAGCGGCATAGATCGCGAAGTCTTCAATAAATAGACGGTAGTAATTCAGACTCCCCAAAAAACGATTGCATAGCACGCAAAGTGCCAGGAAATGGCAAATCGATCAGATCATCCAAATTCTTCGGATTTTTTTCCAAACCGCGGCTATAGACGTGATGTACCAAATAAGGAACTTCGCTCCGCCCCCAGTACGATTTGGCCACGCTGATCGACAAGTTCCACTGATCGCACTTTTCTAACAGATTACGCACTTTATCACACAAGGTTGTCTATGTAGGTGCAGGGATCAAAATATCATCGATATATGATCGTCGTTGCAACACAGACGGGTCTTGCGCTTGGTCGGGCTCTCATTCAGTAAATACATCAGCTGACTCATCTGCACCGTTCTTAACCTTGAGATACCCATACAACGCATTATCGATCAAACGATGGTAAATATGCGGGGCATTTTTTGGCCAAAGGGCATATGATTCTACTCAAAAACCCAAACGGGGTGACAAAAACTGAAAAAGGACGTTCTCGATCGCTCATAGACACGACCCAAAAACCACTCGCCATATCCAAAGAGCAGAACCACAACGCTTTATCCAAATCTTCGAGTAGATCAGAGATCAGGGGCATTGGGTACACCATCAAACGCGCGAGTTGATTCATCGCGCGATAATCAATACATAAGCGAATATCAACCCCATTCTTCTTCACAATGATCATTATAGGTGATGCCCAGGGTGACGTAGACGGCTGGATGACCTTCGTTGCCAATAGCCCCTTGATCAAGGCTGATAACTTCTCGCAAAATTGTGGAGCCACCTTACGACAGTTTTGAGCGATCAGGCGCGCATTGCCCTTATCGATATCACAAACAACTCCACGTGCAGCAGGCGGCAGCGCGTTCCCTTTCCCGATCAACAGATGTGTCTTCGCCCAAATTATATCTCGAAGCTTATCAATTTCTTCTGCTGTATTGATCAATGGATCACCAACTTGTAGATCATCCTTGGTCACTTCTTGGGGACTTGCGGACACTTAGGCAACTTTTCGAGCTGTTTCTCCAGTTATTCCACGAACAAATCTCCACCTTCGTGGTAGCAAACTTGATCATCGATAGGAATCACACCGAATTCACCATGATCGGCTAAGACGGGGTGGTTACGCATATCTTGATCGGGCTCATCTCTTGCAACAGGTTGTTCAACATCGCGATCCAGGGTCGGACCTTTCACACTCGGCTCCTGATCGCACTTCTCTTGTCCTTCTTGTACCTTCTGCGATCTTCCGGTTACTAATCCCGCAGATGTCACGACCGGTGTACCAAAATACTTTGAGGAGTAGGATACTCCTTTTTCTCGACCAGGGGACCTTGATCGACACTTTCTTGATTGTCATGCACAGAATCGGTAGAAGCTTGATATACGAGATTTTGTCACTCCTTATAACGATTGGATCCCACCGAAATAAATCCAGGGCGTCGGGGCACGTCGTCTTTGTTCATCCAGATACCTAAAAATCGTATTGTCTTGTAGAAGGATTGGATGATCAGCAACGTTCGTAATACACATATACCGTAAATTACCCACGCCCTTAGTAATAGTGGGGTCCCAATCTTTTCCGTGGGTGATCCACAACTTCCGAGATCGTTGATCACGAATCCGCACCTCAGCATATCGACCTACTGGGATCTGCTCGTACTGATCAAGTTTCATATAGTTTCCACTTGACCCGTATAACTGTCGACGACCTTCTAATGGTATGATCACCTCATCAGGCAAAGTTAGTGCACCATGGGCGACGTCCAATCGAACACCAGCTGGTATCATAAAGTCCATACCCAATATAGCATCTTGACCAACGAGTTTTCCCACCCATGCATAGAAACAATAAACCAACGAGCCCGCTAACGTAATTTTGATTTTAGTGCGCCCTTCTGTGAGATATGCACTTTCTCCAATGCCGACACATTCTTGTGTTTGGCTCGTATCGAGCTGACAACCCAACTTTCGAGCAAATGTTGAGTCGATGATCGACACTTCGGCACCAGAATCAAATAATAACGTAGCACGTTCGTTATTATTTTTACCGCTCGCATTGGCTTGTTTAAACCATTTCTTAGGTGAGTGGTACTTCGAATATCCACGTGATTCACCCGGAAGTAGATAACTTCCGTGATCACTGGGGACCGAGAAAACTCACCAATACGGAAATTAGCCAAACGTGGTAAATCAGGTTGATCACATTTTTCATTATCTATTTCTTCTGCTTGATCAGCCTTCTTCTTATCCACATATGCAAAAATACACAGACCAGAACGCTCGTCTCGTACCAGATTCGAACCTGGCGAGCGTCCTAGGTTAACATGTCTTCGTATTCCTTGGGCAACAATCCGGCATGCTTGGTAGGGTTATAACACTGGCGAATGAGATTGTAAAATTCTTCCATAGGGAACTTGCCCGCATCGTGAACTTCTCCGCATGCTCGGTAGACGTACAAGCATTGATCGGTCTGGTGTCCCTTCTTGCCACACTTCAGACAGATCAGGCGCTTCCAGCAACGTAAATTATCGTGTCTGATCGATCCACAGTGACTGCACTTCTTCGTCGGCCCTTGATCACCTGCACTTGGTTCACTTCGTTTACCAGATCGAGGATCACTAAGTTGATCGTGCGTCACTGGTTGATCACGCATAGCAGCAACCATGTAACGGCGCTGATCACCATTTCTTCCACTGTCGTCGGCACTTGATTCCTCGCTTCCAGACATCACCTTGATCGCGAGTACTGCTTTAGGCTTCCGCGCTGGAGCAGGTGCTCGATAATCGCCAAATTTCTGGCGGAATCGGCTGGAGCCTACCGCCGCCGTTGGCTGGCACGACTTATTGCGTGCATATGCCCGCAGCGTCTCTTCCAAATCCGTAACGTTATCCAAACGTAGAAGTGCCAGTTGATCAGCGAATTCGCGATTAGTCAATGTGTCGAGAAAGTTTTGTACATGTTCACATGAAATCGTAGATGATCCGTCCTTGATCGGCAACTTGGCCCGAATTCCGGCCACACTCAACCGATGAAGATATTCGATGGGAGTTTCATCCGTTCGCTGATTCGTATAGTAGTACTGGAGAGATGCCGATTGACCACTTCCACAGTACTGAACTTCAAACTTATCGACTAGACTTTTCCAGCTTCCTCGAGTCGCTCTGCTCAACTGGCGATGCCAATTGAGCGCCGGTACTTTAAGTAGATCACCCATGATTAAACACTTCTCGTGATCAGAGGCTTGATCACGCATAAATGATGACTTCAAACGACTAATCCAATTCCGCGCTTGGTGTTCGTCCACTTCTTTCCCTGAAAATTCTTTAAGATCACTGATCGCGGACATTCGGATCCTGGGAATCGCCTGTTGATCAGGCACTCCAGTGTACGCTGACGCAAGCGTGGGTTGTCGAGGCAGAGTGATCGACTCATCTGGGTCAATGTTGTGGTGAAGCGGACCCAAGAATTTTGGTCGTTTCCGGTCAGCAGCAGACCGATCGGCTTATCGGCGATCGGATTGGTGGAAATCCAGGAGGCTTTTAAGCCGGTTATGTGCAAGTAGAGTCAAGAACACGGATTTGGGTAAGTCACATGAGATTGCGTGTACTACATATTTTCATGTTTGGTACATATTGGGGACTATTGGGGGTAGGTAGTTTTTAGTTTTGGGATTTGCCAGGTTTGGGTTTTGCTTCGTAAAGGTTTTGGCTTTAGCTTCGTCTAAGAAACCGTTGTACCTCTAACTCAACCGGGGTCGTTTCGCCTTGCACGTCTGTCGCCTCTAAACGCCGCAGAGTGTTTTTGGAGCGGAGGGTCGAGTAATCCCCTCCAGCTCATTATACCCGGCCGGGACGCGTCATAGACGCATTTGTCCCGCCGGAAGTCCCTCGACGGTAGTGCACTTTGATCGACCTCTCAAGTTTAAGTTGCGCACTTTTGGAACTTGCTATTACGTCTATTGGATTTTTTCGTGTAGATATCGTTCGTGGGGTGTGTCACGTTCTCATTTGGATCTCCCTATTGGACTATTGGACCATATTGGATTACTGGAGTTTATCTCCCATATTGGTCGGGCTTTACGATCGGATCAGCGATCTGCCCTCTGGAGTATACTCATTTCAAGTATAACTGGTCTACCCGTACCCAGGGTGAAGAGTTCCGCCCAGGGTACATTACCCAGCACGGTCTACCACATTTAGACCACAAGTCAATTCCTAGCGCCGATCCACCGAGTGTGTTACCAGCCCAATCCATCGGGTACACACGGTGAGATGCAGAACAAATCGGACCAGGCGTCCTGTGTTGATGATCGTTCGTCTGCCAGCAGCGGACGATCCGATCGGATCGAAGGCGAAGGTTCGCGGGTACCCCACCCCGTGAGTTGGAAGTCCGGGCACGATGGTGGTCAGGTTCTCGACACTACGGTGTTCGATTTTGAACTTGACTCCACCACAATGGTGCGCGTGCCCGGATTCGAACCAGGGATATCACCGCAGCGTTATTCAGCAAAGAATTGATTACAATGAATTGAATGTGGATCTGTTCCTGGGAGAACATAAGGAACGGCTATCGCCTTATGTTCGCGTTGTAGATAAAGATGGGGATGTCCGATCTGGCCGGGTGGAGGACCAGATCGGGATTAATAAGTTTTTTCCTCCCCATAAGGCTCCCACCGGAGCCGATCGGGACTATAGCAGGTCTTGCTATAGTTCCGGAAAGGATGAGGAGTTTTGTCCTGATCCTATGTATTTGAATGAATATATTGACGAAAAGAAAATAAAAAGCAAAAACTACATTAAGGATGATTGGAACGATCCAGGCCCCCCCCAAGGTTCCCAAGCAGAGGCTCAGAATGCCGTCGGAGGAAGACGACTTGGAAGAGAAGTCGCAGGTCGGGGATGGGGTCATCAAAGAAGAAGACCTGACCAGGATGTACTACATCCACGAGTTGAATCGACTTATTCGCGAAGACCAGGTCATGCGGATTATACAACCCCAGATCCCCGATCGCCTTCTCGGACCCACCACCGAGCCGATCCAAAGCGATCGGCAGTTGCTGTTAGTGAAGAACCTGCTGGCGATGTTGGCCGAGGTCGGCATGAAGGTGCGAAATCTCGCCAACGTGCAGAAACTCTTCGATCTGGATGTTTGGAGGTTGGAGATGTCGATGTCGACCTTCAACGACCATTTGGTGCCGTTGGTGGGGGCGGTCCGCCGCCAAATTCCCACCGCGGCATTGAAGGTCGCCGAGACCAAGGCAGTATACGACGATGTGTGCTCCGACGATAAGTCGTTGTATCAGTCTCCACCTGCCTCTAACAACTCATCGGAGTTGGGTATCGGTGTCGAGTGGATGACCATGGGGTCGGACCAGACCCCATGGGAGCATAAAAAGGACGTGCGGCAACAAGGGGCTGCATACCAGTCGGGGCCCCAGGAGCCCCCACAGGCTGCAGTACCTCCAAAGGAGGACACCAACACGTTGACCATGACCCAAGCCAACGTCCAAGCAATGTTTAAAGCGATGATGGAGCGTTTCTTGGGAGATCGATGCCGATCACCTCCGCGCCCACCTGCCCAGGACCGATCTGCCCGGCAAAACGTCAATATTTTCCGGGATGTGGGTATGGAGTCAGTGGCATCAGCGGATAAGGCTATCCGAGGAGGTAAGTCGGAAAAGGAAGACGCAAGCCGCAACCAAGCCGACCGCTCCAATCGAGCAAGAATAGCGATTACGACATGTATTCGGTCGGCGATCCGGGTGACCACTATGGGTCAGACGGTGCAGGGGCGGGCAGAACGCGTAAGGCTAACCTAGCCTCTACCGCATTTGATCTTGGATTGCCGCGATCCCCCGTATTCGTATGGCTGCGACTACGGACCTCAAAGACTTTACTGACAAGGACGCCGACGAGGAGCAAGCCAGGTCGTGGTTTGGTCGGGTCAAGTCTGCTTTCTTACGGGATCAGACACCAAAAAAGGAACGGTTTCTGATCTTCAGAGATTTGCTAAAAGGACCGGCTGCGAACTGGATCCAACATTTGGGTCGGGATGTCCGATCTGACTGGGATCTGCTATGTTCAGAATTTGAGGGGCAGTACTGCAACTCCGGATTTTCTACCGCCCGCAAGTATCACCATATGCAGAAGCGGGGCGACGAGACGCCGATCGAGTATTTGCACCGTCTGAACGTGGCCGCAATTCGCGCCAAGAAAGTTATCAAGGAAGGCAACCCTCCGACAGGTGCCGCTATGGAGCACGTGGTTCACTATATTAGTACCCTTGATGACCAAGAGCTGGCAGATCAGCTCACTCTGCTGCTCCTAAAGGATGTGACGGAAGTGGATCAGAAGTTTCGGACGCTGCAACACTCGCGCAGTATGAGGGAAAAGGTCGCCGTTGGATAGGGTCGTTACAGATCGAAGACCCAGACCGACCCTGTGAAGAGGCCCTTAACCAGATCGGCCCGTGCTGTCAAGGCGATTGTGACTGAAGACAGCACCGGGTCGGAAGAGGAAAGTAGCGACCTGTCCAGGTCGGGAGTTGGATGAGGACCAGTGTCTCCACGTTTTCAACACGGAACTTGCCCCAAGAACCAGATCGGCGCCTAACCAGACAGATAGGAACGGCAGGAGCGGGAAAAAGTCCGACCCGGACCGACCTCGCAGGAAGTGTTCTCACTGCGGGTCGAGCAATCATGACGGTGGGGACTGCTGGAAGAAGTTAACATGAATGAAGTGCGAAAGACGCGGCCACCCCACCGATCACTGCCTCTTCGTGTGCAAGTCATGTGGAGAGATCCACGAGGCCGTCCAGTGCAAGATGGAATAATTTTTCAATCTGATGCGCAAATGGTATATGCCGAATAATCACGCGGGGATGCTTCCACCGGACGTGGAAAAGATGTTAAACTAGAACGCTCGCCAGTTTGGAATATGGATCGAGCCGAGAGGTCTACGTTTGGCATCTATGCATATGTCGGCAAGGAGAATAAAACCGACAATACATGTTCTGTTCTCAATTGCGTTGATCGGGATCATCCAGTCTACAATCTCACGACCGATGAATATTCCCGATCGAAGGTGGTCATGCAGTAGGATCTACTGCCCGGGGAGTCTCGCGGATACTGGAAGTATCATGCTCCCGACAAATGGTTTAAGCAGGCGAAAGCCTATGGTAAGATAACAACCAGAACGCAACGATGTTATTCGACTCTGGGGCCGAAGTCTCGATTATAGACTCCGCCTTTGCTCGTAAGGTCGAATGTCGTATAGACGATACCCAGATACAAGAATGCGTTGGAATTGGGGGAAATTCTTACATGACCGAAGGAAGGATGCGCGTGAAGATCACCCTATCTGGTTCGTTGTTCTACTTCTTCAGCGCTTGGGTTGGCAAGCTGGACGGTCAGGATGCCCTGTTAGGCATGTATTTCATGGCGCCGGCGGGTATTCGCCTGGATTTGTCTCATGGAGTGCTTACACTCCCGGACGAGGTCCAGATCCAGTTAGATGGTCGGCGGCTCCTATACGGATCGAACACCGATCTGGTCAGGTGGGATCCAGATGTCACCATTCCAGTCGGCCAATCCGCTGATACCCCGGTCGATAAAGGTTTTCGATCAAGGAAGTTATGGGTGACCAGGGACGAACGGTGGGTGCCGACCTTTGTGAAGAGTGCCGGACGGTTTAATTACGTTCGACTCACTAATATCGGTGACAAGCCGCTTACGCCCGACAACAACTATTGTTGGCATGTGGCTAGCGGGAGGTAAGGTGCCAAGAAAGTCGGGGGTCGTCTCGATCGGATCGAGACGGTATGTCGAGTGGCAGAACTTGGCATACCAAGCGACCACCGATCTGTTCAGCGATGATGGACCGGTGGAAGAAGATACCTCACCTATGGTGGAACGACCCAGCTATGCAACCCCGAAGAAGATGTTGGTTCGAAGAAAGGCACCGCAGTCGCCGGACACGGTGGACCATCAAGCAGATGAGCCAAGGTTCGTCAACATGGTGGTTTCACAAGAACAGGCGACAGAGGAGCCGGAAACAGAACAGAAAAAAGGGAACATGAGATTGCTGGGGCGGACCACGATGGCGCGCCTAAGCAGATCGATGTCGTTGAAAGTCAGCCCGCCGATCGGGAACTGCAGTGTTCAACCAATCAGGATGGTTTGGGTGATATTGCCCGAAAGACGATCAAGTTCGTATCCATGAGGGCGGGGATCAGTATATTCAGGAGCTGGAGATCCAGATGGCAGTCCTCCCTGAATTGCCTGCCGATCCGCCTGAAGTCACCTTGGACGATCTACAAGTGGGTGATCGGGATGTCAACAGTCCCGATCAGATCGATCAGCTTAAGAAGATAATCTGGAAGAAGAAGCATCTGCTGCTCGGGAAAGGCTATTCCTTACCCCCTGCTGCTCGCGAAGCAATCTGTGAAACCGATGTTGGTGATGCCAAGTTGATCGCCCAGCGATGCCGACGTGTGGCGCCACAGTAACGTGAGAAATTGTCTGATCTGATTAAAAGGACTGTTGGCTGCCAGTATTATCAAACCGTCGACCTCGCCTTGGGCCTCGCCGATCGTGATTGTAATCAAGAAGAACGGCGTCCACATCAGGTTGTGCATCTACTATCGGTTGGTAAATCGGCTGACCAAGCTTATGGTGTACCCGATGCCGATGATCAGCAATCGGCTAGAAGATCTCGACAAGACCCTATGGTATTGCTCACCGGATATGGCAAGTGGATTTTGGGTGGTTTCGGTAACCGATCGGGATCGCGAGATTTCCGCATTTGTTACGCCGTTCGGTCTGTTGGAGTGGAACCGTATGCCGTTTGGTTTGAAGAACTCGCCCTAGATCTACCAGAGGCTGATCGACAACGCACTTTATGGACATTTCAAGATCAGTACCGATCGGTACCCCACCGAAAACCATGATGTATTTACAGAGGGTGAAACCGATCGAGAAAGGAGACCGTCCGTTTTGGGGAGGCGATAGTACATCGACGACATACTGATCCCTGCTTCGTCATGGAGCGATCTGTTCGAGAAGGTTGAACGGTTGTTGGAGACGTGTGATAACTGGAACCTGTTGATCAGTGCTGTGAAGAGTTTTTGGGGCATGTCCGAGGTCGCCTATCTGGGTCATATGGTGTCAATCAGTGGGCTGGAGGCTAATCCTAAGGATCTGGAATCACTGAGCAACCTCCCGTTTCCCAGATCGCTGAAGGCAATGCAGTCCTTCATAGGGAGCCTGAATAACTACAGCCGCTTCATTGAAGACTTCGTGGTCTACGCAGCCGTGCTGTACGAGCTCCGGGAAGCCGACTATCATATGTAGCGCGAAGGAGATCGGGCAACTTTACGAGAGGGCTGCGACTCCGATCTGCCTGCAGATTTTTCGACGGTGGAGACAGATGACCACATGAAGCGTGCACAGGTTGCGTTCGGTATGCTGAAGGCCAAGATGGCGACGGCACCGATTCTCAGGCACTTCGATCCGGAAAAAATGCCGATCGTCATTTTGTATGCTAGTAAGTGGGCCATTTTGGCCACTCTAGTGCAAGTACATGATGGAGTGTACCACCCGGTCACTTTTACGAGCCTGACGTTGAAGCCGAACGAAGTCAACTATAGGATCGTCGAAAAAGAAGTTCTGTCTTTACTACGGATTTTGGATGTGTGCTATAACCTGCTGGTCGGCCTACCGATAAAGGTCCTATCAAGAAAGTCAACATTGTCCTGGCTGTTATTAGCCAATGGGATGGACGGTCGGATCGGCAGATGTTCAGCGACCCTGTCACAGTGGTCCCTCGAGGTCGTCAAGTGCACCAAGGGAGAGGAAGAGATATTGGGCACGGTTGTCTGCCAGTATCACCCCTCGGTCTGAAGTGGTTGAAGCACTGATGGCGATTGACCCAAGGAAGCAACCCCGACAATCAATCTCACGGCCGTCACCGATCGTCGATCGGGATGAGGAACTCCTGGTCTTGAGCTTCGATGGATCGGCTAGCGGGAAGAAGAAGGTCGGCTCCTCTAGTGCCATATTGTGGAAGTTACCACAATGGTCTATAGTAGCAGCCGCCGCCGATTTCACTCCGGACATAACGGTCAACGAGACAGAATATAGGGGGCTCCTTCTATGTCTCGATCTGCTGGCATCACAGAAGAAAGGTCGGATCATCGTATTTGGTGACTCCAACTTAGTGATAAGGCAGATCACCGGGGAGATCGACTGTAAGGCACCACGGCTGAAGTTGTTAAGAGATCGGGTGATGAAGGTGCTGGAACCTATCCCAACCACGAGCTTTTGCACGTGAAACGGGATTGGAACATAAGCGCCGACCACCTCGCGACCCAAGCCATGCGGGACCAGATCGGGGTGACGATCACCGAGGAGGCAGTTCTACTTGAACTTATGGACATAAACAGGCTCCCGGAGGTGATCAAGCCCGAGGAAAAACCCGACCAGGTGCATGTGACGGCTGATACTGGATCGCAGACTCAGAAGTCTCGCCGATCGCTCCCGAAGGGAAGGCTGAGTGAGCGCGTGTGCAACAGCTAAGGGCGGAAAGGATCCTCAAGGCGCAGGACGAAGAAGAGTGTATCGTCAACCTGAAAGCATACCTGCGCGGTGAATTGGCTAAGTTGACGAATGATCAAGCGAAAGAGTGTGCCAATATCGAGGACAGCTACGAGGTGGATGACAATGGATTGCTATATTACTGCCGGGATGTTGACCAAGACAGTGCCGATCGAGACCGACTGGAGAAACTGGTGATCCCTGAGTTGCTACAGCCGGATGTCCTTCATCACTACCTTGTGAGTCTAGAATGGGGACATAGGGCGTAGGCAGGACATATCACAAGATCAGGGCCCACTTTCACTGGAGAGGTCTTTTCCGAAGTGTACAGAAATATGTGTGTTGTTGTACGGATTGCGAGACCGGAAAGGGCAGACCGATAATCAAGGGGCGATTGCCCGGGAATATCGAGGCTACTTACCCTTTCCAGGTGATAGCAATGGATCACATACCGTCGCTGCCCATATCGACGCGCGGCAATACTGAGCTGCTGATCTGGATCGACCTATTCACTGGTCTGGTGATCGCAAAGGCTAGTGCATCCCGATCTGCTCCGCAGATCGCCCAGAGTTACGAGGAATGCATTTTCAGAAGGTTCGGTGGCAGTGAAGCTATCAGACACGATCGGGAACCTTGGATACTTTGGGGACTTTAGGGAGGTAGACCGGATCGTTCCAGTCAGACTCCAAGTAATTTTCATCCTTTGGTTTTCCATCAATTTTTTCATTCATACACATAGGATCAGGACCAAGGTCCTCATCCTTTCCGGAACTATATCAAGACCTGCTATAGTCCCGATCGGCTCCGGTGGGAGCCTTTTGGGGAGGAAAAAACTTATTAATCCCGATCTGGTTCTCCACCAGGCCAGATCGGACATCGCCATCTTTATCAACAACGAGAACGTAAGGCGATAGC
>CM047580.1:44134510-44161842 GCA_026184515.1 Peronosclerospora sorghi | reverse complement strand
CGTCACAGTGAAGACCGGGATACCAGGCGCCGTCGTCAGCTAATACCCCGACTTTATCAACCCGACTCTTGGCCATGTGGAGAACCACAGGATATAAGAAGATATCGATGTCGCATTCGCGGGCCAGCATACCTCCCAGAACGAACTGGCAGAGGGTCTGCCAGGCCTCGCCCACCCGACTACGGCGCCTCTTCCGGTTTTTCTGGAACGAGGTCAGGCCTGGATCATGTTGCGCTCGATCAGGAAGCACTAGATAGTGCGTAGACTCCCAGATCGCTTGGCTGTAAGTTTCGTTGAAAGCCTTCACTCGACCTAGGAACGAGTCGATCCACGCAGTCGATCCAATATGGACCCCAGCTTGGGGCGGACGAATACCTTCCATGGCTCATCTTTGTAAAGACGGGCGATTTGTGGTGCTGTGACCAGGCCCGGCCGCCATGCAGAAGCGTCAGGAGTCTTGGGAGCTGGAGGAAAGAGCCAGGAGTCCGGGCGCGACAGAGATCTGGCTAATATCTTCTTGGTCAGGGCAGACTGGTACAAGCTACCGATCTGCCACGATGACCATGGCGAAGTGGCATCCGAAGTCAGCTATGGGAGAGGCCGACCTCCAGCCAACAACCCTTTCAATCGGGCGTGCTTGTGCAGCCCAGATGTGCCGGGCTAGAACGAAGGTATCGATCCGATCGACCCGCGCGTCGGTGCAGCACCATCACCCTGGGAGCTGATCGGCTTATTAGCCCCCGATGCGGGCTTCGCAGGAACGAAACCTCGGCGTTGGTCGCACCGGGACTTGGATAACGCAGTGATCAGGAACTCGTAATCGCTCGATCCATCCCCCGAGTCCTCTCCGGAGGATACCTCTATACATTTGGTGTGCGCGGCACGGGGGCGCGAGGGCGCACGAGATTTGGTGGCGATAGACGCTTCATCTGCGACCGATTTGAGGCTTGGGAGATGCGCCGGCATATTGGCTTTCTTTTGGGCCTTCTCCTCGAGTTCGGAGTTGCGCGCTATGCCCCGCGCCCTTGAGATCTTCGGCGCGTCCTTGCGTTTTTTGGACTTGGAAGTTTTCAAAATTTCGGGTGGGTCACTTTTGGCCAATGAGTGGCGTCGGGTCCGGTCTTGATGCAGACCTACCAGAACGGCCGATCCAGACCGGTCAGCATTAGAGCGAGCAGCCGGACGCTGGTGCAACAAGTCAGTCAACTGCTGGTAGCATTGATTTACGGCCGCCCAGCGACGATTTGATTCCTGGGTCCAGGCGTCCGATCGGGCCTGGAAGGATTCGACCTTTCCGATCTGCTCCCGGACCACGACCTGTAACTCGCTGATATGTCTTTCCAGGTCACCACGTTGGGTGCGGAGTAAGGCTGGTCCTCCAACATCTGTCGGTCGACCACCGCGAGCTGTTCCAGCAGGTGCGATCGGTAGGCCTCCAAGTGGGATAGAGCATGTCGTGCGCCGATCAGCACGCCCAAGATCGGTCGGATGATTGCGATGATCATGAGACTGCCGATCAGCCGTGAATAAGGCGTCGAATGTTTTGGCGATATCGGCGGGCAATTGATCTACATGAAAAGGAAGGTCAGACCAGACCCAAGATGGAAACAGACCGATCGGCTCACCTCGCGTCGCTTGTTGGGCGATCTGGGCCCGGAGATGTGCGTTTTCAGCAGTCACCTCCTGCAACTTCGTGGACATGGGGATCAACGTATACACCTCCTTCCGCAGTTGCAGGAGTGAAGAATCCCTGATGTCTAACTGGGACTGGAGCTCACGGAGCGTTTTCCGGAGCTGATCGGCCTTGATCTGATGCCGGTCCGGTGTATCGGACCCGGGAGTGCTGAGTGGAGTGCTGAGAGAGCTGTCAGATCGGGCCGATCTGGTCGGCGAATCGAGATGGGGTGATGAGGAACGCAGGGCACCTGCAGCAAAGAAGGTCAAGAAAGGTCACAAGGCGATCGGGTGTGCAAGGCAAGTACCTGGTGAAGGTGGAATTGGAGACCTGTCCATTGGCGAAGTCCGCTTCTATGAAGATCTGGACATGCTGAGATCGGGCCGCTACCGTTGCGCGGCTGCGACACGACTCGGGGGCGGCTGTGGTGAAGCGGACCCAAGAATTTTGGTCGTTTCCGGTCAGCAGCAGACCGATCGGCTTATCGGCGATCGGATTGGTGGAAATCCAGGAGGCGTTTAAGCCGGTTGTGTGCAAGGAGTGTCAAAAACACGGATTTGGGTAAGTCAGATGAGATTGCGTGTACCACCTATTTTCATGTTTAGTACATATTGGGGACTATAGGGGGTAGGTAGTTTTTAGTTTGGGTTTTGCCAAGTTTGGTTTTTGCCAGGTTTGGGTTTTGCTTCGTAAAGGTTTTGGCTTTAGCTTCGTCTAAGAAACCTTTGGACCTCTAACTCAACCGGGGTCGTTTCGCCTTGCACGTCAGTCGCCTCTGCACGCCGCAGAGTTTTTTGGGAGCGGAGGGTCTAGTAATCCCCTCCAGCTCATTATACCCGGCAGGGACGCGTCATAGACGCATTTGGCCCGCCGGAAGTCCCTCGACGGGAGTGCACTTTGTTCGACCTCTCAAGTTTAAGTTGCGCACGTTTGGAACGTGCTATTTCGTCTATTGGATTATTTCGGGGAGATATCGTTCGTGGAGTGTGTCACGTTCTTATTTGGATCTCCCTGTTGGACTATTGGACCCTATGGATTACTGGAGTTTATCTCCCATATTGGTCGGGCATTACGATCGTATCAGCGATCTGCCCTCTGGAGTATACTCATTTCAAGTATAACTGGTCTACCCGTACCCAGGGTGAAGAGTCCCGCCCAGGGTACATTACCCAGCACGGTCTACCACATTTAGACCACAAGTCAATTCCTAGCGCCGATCCACCGAGTGTGTTACCAGCCCAATCCATCGGGTACACAAGGTGAGATGCAGAAGAAATCGGACCAGGCGTCCTGTGTTGATGATCGGTCGTCTGCCAGCAGCGGACGATCCGATCGGATCGAAGGCGAAGGTTCGCGGGGTACCCCCTCCCCCGTAAGTTGGAAGGCCGGGCACGATGGTGATCAGGTTCTCGACACTACGGTGTTCGATTTTGAACTTGACTCCTCCACACTTTGTATTCTAAGTTTAAACTTAAGAGGAGGGTCGATCATCTCGTTCTACGGGCTGATCGACGGTCTCCACTAACATCGACCTAGATTTCCCGTGGGAAGCTTAAAGCAGCCGAACTTCTAGGGGCCAAACGTGGACAAATTGGGAAGAGGTGATAACGCACTGCTCGATCACGTTCCCAAAAAAAGAAAACCTTTAAAGAAGAACCGCTGGCACGGCGCGCGGAGTCGAGGGGCAAGTTCCCAACACTCTTCGCCTTCCGGTGGGCCAAAAATGCACTAAGTGCTCCCGCCCGGCACGTAAAGGTGCGTATTAACTAAAGGGAGGCGCTAGGTGCCGTACCCGAGTGTCCTTAGTGGTTATTCGCAAAATTATAACTTTATTAACGCTTATATCCCTAAATCTACCATTTCCAAATTTCAGCCAATCAGAACTAACCATTCCAATGCACTCCGTCGACCCGTCGACCTGATTTTTTTGCCGTCCGTCGTTAACCGTTAGGTACCCGTATCTAGTCGTCCCTTCTCACAATGCCCCGTCTATGCCCCGTCTATGTACCTGCAGTTGTGCACACAGTTGTGTCCACAGTCACACCCACAATTATGCACCAATTTTATGGTACACTTCACCACATTTTTTCTGGTGTCTCTTTTCTCTTCAAGGCTTGTGTATCCCAGTGGTGATGAAGCAGTTCTACCATGCGAAGCGCATGGCTACATCGACAATCGGCCAGGGTGTTGATCATAAATTCACCAATGTTAATGTTACATGACCAAAACGAAGCCGCAAGAATTCACTTCGTGTATAGAACTCAAGATCAACCGCTTCGATCGCCTCTTTTAATACCGCTGACGCATTTTCTATGACGCTGCTCAAACAACTTTCACATGTTGTGCTGTCCAATGATTTGGCTGCCTTGAAGATGAGCTTTGCATCGGCACTGTGTGGCCTTTTCTCCTAATTCTCGCATATGTGCCTAAGGCAGTAGACGTGCTGATTATCAGGCAAGATTTCGTCCACCGAATTTAATAGACCCGTTTCTCGATCAGAGAGCAGGGTGATTTCTGAAGATTTGAATTGTGGAATTGGGATGACCAGTTGCCTTAAAAACCAGTCCCATGTACTCCCGAATTCCACTGAGACCAATGCATATGCCATTTGAACGGTGTTATTGTTGCCATCCAAGCTTGTAGCAAGTAAAAGCGTTCCTTTGCATTGCGTGTTTTTGATGAATGTGCCGTCTATGGCAACAATGGGCAAGAGATGAGGAAATGCATTGACGATCTGTCCAGGACACATGAATAGTTGCTTGAACCGCCTGTCCTGATTAGTAAAACAGCAACTGTTTTAGGATGGAGATCGCATTCCTACAAATTGGATTTATGACTTAACGCACAAAAAATGGAACCGAAGTGCAATCTCACCTTTTTGCAAAAATAAACTCTAAGGTTCTTATACTCTCCTACTTCATCTCCACGAAGTTCAATCTTTGCTTTTCCAGAGCACGTTGGGCTTTGCGGTACTGAGCATCGACACCGAGATTAGCACGACAAATTGACCGGACGGTTTCCAGTGTCACTGACGAGTCCGCATTAACATTCCTACGGAATTTGCCGCAAGAACTTGAAAGAAATATTCGTGTTCGTCAAACCCAAGAAAAAACGGTGCTGTCAAGTTCTAATCACGCGAATTTGCTGCAAGGACGCTTTTTTGCGACTGGCTGTAATGTCAAATGAGCATCCATCGGCTTTGCATTTGATTTGGGCGCTGCTTTCTCGTTTAGCCTGAGTTTTCGTGGCATATCCATGAAGGATTTTATGTTCATTTACCGCGTCTTTGAATTGTTCCCAGTTGTCGTAATCTTGGCTACTAGTTCTGGGTGAGGCATCGTCGTAAATTTTGAAAATTTACTGAAATCCAGAAGCCCCCTGCTGTTCTTTTGAAATTCTCCGCGCGCAGCTGTCAGATTTATTAGAATTTGTTCAGAAGGGCTGCTCAGCAGGATCACTCAGGGACAAAGACTGACAACTTGGCTAGCGCATTTTTGTCAATAATTTTATCACGTGATCCAGATTTTTGGTTCTCAGTTGGTTCGCGCCCCAGGGTCTGCCTTGAGGTTATCTCTGAATTGCGTTTTTTTGTCATTATTATATACAGAATTGCTTATTTTAGTCAATAGTTTGAAAATTTGCGTATTCTGTCAATAGTTTCAAAAGCTTGCGTACTTTTGTCATTTTCCCTATTACGATTCGTACCAAAAACCAGGTATATGGTTATTTTCATTTTATAGCATTGATAATTTCGTAGAGATAAGATAGCGTACTTAAGAATCGTAGTACCTATTAATAGGTACGTATAAATAGTGTAGGATACACGATAGATGGAGGATCGCTACAACTTCAACTCTTATGTATATTACATGTTAGGATAGATAATCACTTCTCAATTAAAAGAGTCCCTGACTTCGATATCTTCACATACTGTCTGCGAACTGTCTTGGGGTGTTGTTTTTCATCCTTAACGGACATTTGGTTGTCATAAAATTCAACGAACACGAATTCAGTATATTTTTTCAAGGTATTAGACGACATCTATAACTCGAGTTTCTACGAATCTACGCAACTATGGACCACGAAACATTTTGACAGTTAAAATACGCTCTTCGAAATTCAGGGGCGAAGCTAGGTGTTTCCAGGCGTAATAAAACCTCTGAATTTGCCGTTGTATTATCTTTCGCTGTAGACAAGCATAATAACCGGAGAAACGTGAACAAAGACTCATTTAATAAGCAATATATTAACAAGTTTTCTTTCTACCTATGTGAGATGAAAACGCATTTACTATACATGCATACGAGATTAAATTTACTAATTAGGACTTCAAACTTTCTAATTTTATATAATATGCTTTCCATTTATTTCACTTCCAGCATCGGTCGTACAACGACAGAAGACGCTAGTTCCCCTCCTACCTGATCAAAACTTTCAGATCAGGTAGTATAAGACTGGGTGAAGACTAATTTTTCTACAGGTTATGAGCCTAAGCAAGCATGGGCCACAGGAGTCAATAATTAACAAGATAGTGAACTTTCGAGAGTTTTTTTTTTCGATTTCGCTCACGTTTCTCTGAAACTAGTGGACGTCTCCTCATTTATGGGGGGATAGTGGAGTTATTTTCGGTTGTTTGATTCTGGAAAAAAATTGACGGCTACGAATGGATGAATCAATAGTGTTGATAGTGTGATGGGGTCCTGAAAGCCATACTTAAAATTAAAAAGAAGTTCAGACACGGCTAGTGTGTGTGGAAGAAGCGCAGGTATAGCCGGTGAGTATACGCACGGTGCGGCTAGCGCACAGAGAAAGACTCTTCCTTAAAGCGGTAGCTACCGCTACTTAGCCGATACGCCCTTATAAAGGGCTTAGTAGGAGAGATCTCCTACTCGGGGCCAAGATTCCCGGGTTGGTTTACTTATTAGCCTTAACGGCTGTGTTCCCTTTACGGGGTGTAAGTAAAGGGAGGGCTCCCTGTTACCTAAGACACTCACTGCACGCGCGACCGGTCGAAGTCGCGCGACTGCACTTTAGAGTGAAATTTAAACTGAATATATTTAATATCTAATTAGCCTAAATTAATTTAAACTAATATAAACTATATGTAATACTAAGTAGAATATTCCAATCGTACCTAGCTAAAATGTAGTGTACACACCTCTGTACCGACACGTGGATGGCTGAGACACCACCACACCAAGGGCCCCTGCCCCGATTGGTTAAAATAACCAAAGGTTCGAAACCTTTCAAACCGGTCAATACTGACCTCAACTGTAGTGTACTCATGTACACCAACATTACATGTAACTCGAATGTAACCCCGTACATCCTCCCCCATCAAGACTATTGCTTACGCAATAATCAAAATCTTGTTGGAGAATTCTAACGCCAGTACCTCTGGCCTTCCATATGTACACCTTCAGTGGTGCTATGGCGTCTCCTCTAGAAGATGTAGACTACTCCTAGAACTCGGAGGTGGATGCCCTTGGGGATACCTCCCCAACGGTTAACCGCTCCGACAGCGCCGAACGGTGGTGTCGGCAGCCTAATCCGTTCCCCACACGTGGGGAAAATGCTTTAACCAGTGCGCCACCCCTGCCCATATCGGATGATACATCCAAACCGCCAAAGGCGATCGTCACTAATGAGCTGGACGCAGCTCAAGACACTCAACTTGCCGCACAGGCACTAAGGGCTGAGTTACGCACCCCCAAACGCCTGCCAAAGACGGCTTATAATTTTGATGGTCCTAGTGACCTTCCAAGGTCGGCCAGGCTTTTGGTAAGGACCAGTTTAGCGTCTTATACCCCTGGACCCGCGGCTGAACAGCCGTATCAACGCGAACGCCGTGAGAAACTCCGGCAACAACTGCTTACACAAAAGCAGTTCACTAGCGTCTCATACCGAGAGAGCTTGGATAGGCAGGCACAGGGTGCCCCTGTTGAGAACCTCCGCGAGGTCCCTTTCGTTCTTTCTCCTGGAGAAAGTGCTTATGATTCAGAGAAGAAGTTCCGCGCTTGGGCGGAAGGGGAGAAGCTTCTCCCCAGCTTCAATGAGCTGCACGACAGCTATTCCCGTCGAGACATTTGGGTGGAGAGAGCGTTGCGCCTGGCATTTGCCAGAGCCAAAGCGATGGAGCTATTACGTGCTCCATATCACACGCGCTACGCCAGCGTCCCTGTCTCCACCATGGTGCCAGAGGACAGTGTGAGCGTCACGTCTGCCTCCGGGGAACTCCCACTTATTGGGAGTGAAGGGGCTCCTCATGCCCCTCTTGTCGTTGACCTACAGCGGGATTCTCCCGCTCGAAAGCGTCAACGACGTCGCGGCAATCCTGCCGTAGGGTAGTCTCGAACTCCCACGAACTCTGTTAGTGTGGATACCCTTTCCACTTCACCAGATACTGGGTTTGACCTCGATGATGGCGTCGCGCCATCAGCCGCTCCAGATGAAAGTGTGGAGTACCCTCCGCATCAAGCATTGGAGGAGGAGGTCGCGCAATTGCGACGTGAGATTCGCGAGCTCCGTGATCGACACAGCCATCGCATCCATGATCTCCACGAGGGGATCCGCGATGAGCGGGATGCCACTGATCGCTTCGAGAGGCGGCTTGCATCTCTCGAGACAACCGTTGCGAAGCTTCGTGGTCGCATTTTATCCCTTTCGGGCTTCCTCCGCCCTGCCGTGCCTTACGGGCTATCCGCCTTTCCACCCTTCTCCAGGAGGGGGACCGCCTCCGGGTCCTGGTATGGCTTAAGCATACCCACATAGAAGGTTGGATGCGTACGCATCGCCTTCGGGATGTCTAAGGTATACGACAAGCCCTTTCGGGATAATACCTTAAAGGGCCCCACAAACCTGGGGCGCAGGTTTTTGCGCAACACATTTGAAACTGCATGTGTAGGAAGATTTTTAGCGTTTAATAAAACACTTTCTCCTACTTTATATATCGTTTCGTTACGTCTCCCCTTGCGGTCAGCTTGCTCCTTCTGCTTGTCTTGGATTTCCGCCATGGCATCGCAGACGTGTCGTATGACACTAAGGCGCGTCGATAAAACCTTATCGATGTGCTTTCGCACAGATACAGGGCTGACATCGGGGAATCCTCTCCCCTCTCAAGCCCTGGGCCACACACACGTGGCGTCAACGGAACCCTCGGATTCACTAATCCGTTCACGTAAAACGGGGTAAAACCCGTAGATGCATGTACCGAATTGTTGATAGCAAATTCAACCATCGGAAGCATCTCACTCCAACTCGTTGGAGAATCCGGATATAAACTCCGGAGAAAAAATCTTCAACAACGCGGTTAACTTGTTCCGTCTGACCGTCTGTCTGCGGATGATCCGTAGTGGAGATGAGGAGCTTAGTGCCTAGCACCTTAAACAACGCTCCCAGAATTGTCCCGTCAAACGGGGATCCCGATCCGATATAAGGGAATCAGGTAGACCATGCTGTCGAAAGACACGGTCTAGGAACACTTTCGCTGTTCATTGTCCATATATGGACTCTGGCACCGCCGCCAGGTGATCCATCTTGCTCAATCGGTCTACAAAGACCAATATGCCGGTGTTCCCGGCCTTATCCTTCGGAAAACCGAAGATAAAATCCATGCTAATGGTTTTCCAACACTCCGTTGGAACCGATAAGCTCTCCAAAGGCGCAGCTGAACTTGCAGAGGGTTTAACCCTCTGAAACGTCTCACAGGTGCGTATATACGCACCGACCCACTTATACATGTTGGGCCACCAATACAAAGCGCTTAAAGCGCTGTAGGTCTTATCCAGACCTAAATGACCCCTGGTAGGGGCGTCATGTGCCTCAAAGAGGACTCTATACTTCAGTTCTTCATCATGAGTAACTACCACCCGCGGAGTGTCCTCCGCGCTCGTGCTATAAAATAGCAGACCGTCACAGTACCTGTAACGGTGTAACCGAGCTCTAGCTCGACTTGACAGGGTAGGCTCAGACGAGCCAAGTCCCTTTCCACCCAACGCGCTGATAAGCGCCGTACATTGTGGGTCTTTCTCATACGCCTGGCGTATGAGATCCACCACAGACGTGGTGACGAATGTCGCGTGAGCGAGCTCGTAATCGGGACGACGCGATAACGCGTCCGCAAGCACGTTCTGCTTGCCAGGTTTATACTTAACCTCAAAGTTGTACTCCGCAAAGAAGGAGAGCCAACGGGCCATCCGTTGCGAGAGATGAGGCGACTTTGTCTCTGTCTGTAAGGACGCGTGGTCAGTATAAACCACGAACGGCTTTGAGCCGAGTAGATGAATCCTAAATTTGACAAGAGCATACTTCATTGCAAGTAGCTCCTTGTCATGAACGGGATACTTCCGTTCCGCAGCTTTAAGCTGCCTCGACTCAAACGCAATTACGCGTTCTCTTCCTTCTCGTCTGCTTGTAACAAAGCACATCCGATTGGAAATCGGAGGCGTCGCAGACGACACTAAATGGTTTCCCAGAATCTGGGAGAGCAAAAACGGGAGCTTTTAACAAGCTCCCCTTTACCGCTTTAAAAGCGTTTTGGTTTTTGGTTTTTGGTTTCCCAACACCAATCCACATCCTTCTTAAGAAGGTCGGTTAACGGCTTCGCCATTTCAGCGTAATTCTCGCTGTACTTGTGGAGATAATTGGCTAATCCAAGCCACTTCCGTAAATCTCTAAGATTTACAGGCGAAGGACACTACACAATGGCTTTCAACTTCGCGGGATACGCCCGCACTCCATCCTTACCGATGAAGCATCCGAGGAAAGGAATTTCCTCAGCACCAAATATACATTTGGATGCGTTTGCGTATAACTGATGCTCTCGCATACATTCGAGCACCGCTAGAAGGTGTATAAGGTGCGTCTGATCATCAGACGAGTCGCCTTCCGCACGACTATGAACGAATATACCGTCGAAGTACGTCTGAGCGTACTTCCTATGAGGGCGGAAGAGTTGAGTCACTAAGCGATTGAAAGTCGCTGGTGCATTTGAAAGCCCTTGTGGCATAACAAGCCACTCCCACAGCATGCCGCTAGGCGTGCTGACCGCTGTAAGCGGAATATCGGACGCTCGCATGAGCACCTGATAATACCCGTCCACCAGATCTAAGGCACTGTATATAGTACAGACCACCAAATTGTTCTGGAGGACATCCTTCCGAGGAATCGGAGTTTGCATGGGTACAGTAGCTTCATTCAGCTTGTTGTACGCATGCACAATGCGCCACTTTCCGTTCGGTTTACGAACACCAAAAAGTGGGAGATGAGTGGGGAGACTTGCTCTCTCGCACCATCCCTGCCTCTTCTTTCCCCTTGAAGAATGCGTCGATGACGTCGCATTGTTCCTTGGGGAGAGGCCAATGCCTAGTGATGCAGTATTTGGTTCCAGGAACCAAATCAATTTCATGTCGGACTCCCCGATCCGGTGGTAACCCCATCGGCGGGTTGTCACTAATGACATCTCCGAATTCCTTAAGTAAGTAATGGTAAGGGTCCTCAGGATCCGCGAGGATCTTGAGACCGCTTCGGGCATTCAATGCCTGTTTAGTTTGCACTGAAACTGACTCGTCCATCGTGGATGAGGAGTTCAACTCCTCTTCCGGACGTAATACGACAACCTCGTCGATTTCACCTGCTTTTAAAGCAGTTTCAAACTCGTTGAAGGACATCTCCTCCAACGACAACAGTTCGCCTACCCCAGGCAACTGTTCCAGGCTTACGCCTTCTGTGAAAACACCTGTCACTTTATTCAGCATCCTGTAGGACTGCTGACTACTGGCCTCGGGACTCATCCCGACACCCAGATTGGGGGAGTCAATTGCCCCATCTATTGGAAGCGCCACGCGCCTATCCACAGAGGTCTCTACCTCTACCACCGGTGACTAGCCGGTCTCACCTATATCGGCGTAATCGGAATCATTTCCGACGAGCGAAAGAGACAAACTTTTGGTCTCTTCGCTTGGAAGTGCCTCGCGCTTAACCACAGGGGTCTCTACCCCTACCGCTGGAGTCGTCTCAGAGTAATCCACCTCTGTTAATGGCGACTCGCCAGTCTCGCCTATAACGGCGTGGTCGTAATCATTTCCGACATGCAAAAGAGACGAACTACGGGTCTCTTTGCTTGGAAGCGCCTCGCGCTTAACCACAGTGGTCTCTACCCCTACCAGTGGAGTTACCTCAGAGGAATCCACCTCTACCGCTGGCAACTCACCAGTCTCGCCGTTAACGGCGTGGGGATTAACCGCCGAATCCCCCTCGTTAAGGAACTCTCCCTTAACGCCATTGGGAATGAACATTTCAGACATCCCAATCTCTGGCAGCTCCCGCCAGAATCGCTTTTGCGATCGATCAAAGGTGGGTTCATGACTCGCCAATGCTTCACCCGACCGCGGGTGCGTTGAGCCAATGGACTTAGACTTCCAGTCTATCCATGGCTCGTGGCGTTCCAGCCACTTCATGCAGAGAATGAGGTCATACCTCGAGTCCAAATCCAGTACTAGGCAACGTTCTAAGCTGTCGAAGTCTGCAAACTTCAGCTTAAGGTCAATCAAGACCTTGGGTACAGAAACCTGTACACCCGTCGCAAGACGGACTGTGACAACGTCACGAGAACGTGCCTCTAGGGACTCGGCATACAGCCAACGCTTCTCCACAGAAGCTCTTCTGACATAATTGTCAGACGCTCCAGAGTCTATCAAGACTCTCCAAGGCTTATCAAAGCCTTTCACGTCCGCAAGGACTACCAGCAAACCTGGCTGGTACACCAACTCGGTACTGAAACCACCGCTTCCCTCGGGGATTTGTGCTGTCGTCCCCTACCCTGGGGCTTAACAGCAATGAGGGGTCCCCCAGTAAGGCGCCCCGCACCTACTGGGAGCCGTCGTTTCCCGACGGCTTGGACAAGGGCTTTTTCCCCACCCTTGGTCCCTTGTAGCGAGTGTCTCGCTGGGGATTTCTCGGACATCTGTTCCTTAGATGATCCATGCTCCCACACAGGAAGCATCTCAGCGGCCCACGCCGCTGCAGCATAGCCAAGAGCTCTGTCTCGAAGCTCTGCGGAAAAAAAGTCAGTGTGACTCTTAGCGGGAGGTTTCTCCTCCGCTTCGACCTGACTAAGGTCCATGGGTTCGAGACCCACCTTAGAGGAACGGAAGTTCCTCTCGGCGTTGAGCGCCATCTTGAACGCCCCCCCCAGGGATTCGGGACGGCATCGGAATAATTCCGAACATGCTGGCCCTTCTCTCAGGCCAACCATGAAGACGGGGATAAACACATCGTCCGAATACGCTTTCGCGTACATCCCTGCCAACAGGGTCTTAAGTTCTTGGATATATGTTTCCAAATCCCTAGTGCCCTGACGGCACCTCAGAAATGCCAGCTGATACTGTAAAACCAGATCAGGCGTTGCGTACATGTCCATAAGCTTCTGCTTAAGGGCCTCCAGGTTGGGAACACGTCCGTAACTGACTCCGAACATGTAAACGCCCATGCAAGGGCTTTACCCGCAAGATGGGTCAGCGCAAGTCCCACTTGCAAATGATCAGCAATCACATTCTCTGTAGCGAAGGCCGTTTCGACCTCTCGCAACCAAACTTAAAGGTTGTCACCCTTCTCTCCGGTGAACTCCTTTATATTAAACGATAATGGGGGTCGCACCCCCGTGGAACTACCTCCACTACAACTCGCCTCATGAGCGATGAGGGCATTTACCCTTGCCTTTACGGCCTCAAGGCCCTTCCCCACTAGGAGCTTCATGCCTTCTTCACCCAATAAGGGTGACAGCCTTTTAAAGGCTTCCTGCTGGATGAGGGTCAAACTATCCCAATCGTCCTGATTCATCCTTTACAGAGATACCTTAGTCTACCAACACAGGTGTTGGATTGACTACAAGTGCTACCAGATGTAGCCGGTGCGTATACGCACGGTGCGGCTAGCGCACAGAGGAAGACTTTTCCTTAAAGCGGTAGCTACCGCTACTTAGCCGATACGCCCTTATAAAGGGCTTAGTAGGAGAGATCTCCTACTCGAGGCCAAGTTTCCCGGGTTGGTTTACTTATTAGCCTTAACGGCTGTGTTCCCTTTACGGGGTGTAAGTAAAGGGAGGTCTCCCTGTTACCTACGACACTCACTGCACGCGCGACCGGTCGAGGTCGCGCGACTGCACTTTAGAGTGAAATGTAAACTGAACATATTTAATATGTATTAGCCTAAATTAATTTAAACTAATATAAACTATATGTAATACTAAGTAGAATATTCCGAAATCGTACCTAGCTAAAATGTAGTGTACACACCTGTGTACCGACACGTGGATGGCTGACACACCACCACACCAAGGGCCCCTGCCCTGATTGGTTAAAATAACCAAAGGTTCGAAACCTTTCAAACCGGTCAATACTGACCTCAACCGTAGTGTACTCATGTACACCAACATTACATGTAACTAGAATGTAACCCCGTTACAGCAGGTGGAGAATTGAGGTGGCCAGTACTGCGTCTGGGTGTAAAGAGGACTCCCAGTGGCTGCGCGAAGCAGTATGTTTTTCGAAACCTTAAAACAGTTTTCGTCCGTTCGGTTAAGAGATGACCGAAACGACCTGAATGGTGGTTATGGAATAGAAATAGGCGCGGTTTAATGCGGAAAGGTCACTAGGTTTAGGGTTTAGTGACCAGGGGGCGTATCTTGGACCTCCGGTGCCCCCACCTCCGCCGAAGGCCCAAGATACGGCCCGCCAATTTAGTTGACATGAATATACCAGCCAAAAACGTGCAGGTTACACGTTTTGAAAGGACGGCTGAACTAAAATACTCAAGTCGGGCATAGAACGGTTTCCGGGTTTTATCCGGGGCTTGGTGCCGGCTTTAAACAATGGGCATACTTATTTCATGGAACCATTTCACATTGCATAAATTTCATCTGGTTTTGCTTGAAAGTTGCAGGTGGTGAACATCAGGATGGGACGACCGCGGAGTATTTCCGTTCAACATCGGAACATAGTGGCTGATGGCTTCCTACTTGCATTTTTTGGATCACATATATAGCGATTTTAATATAGATATTACTCACCATGAAGCTGCTATTTGGGTTGCGTATAAGCAAATCTGAATAGGACTTGGACCGAACATTACCCTTGCCTAGTAGTTATAGCTAGAGAAAAGCGGATCGATCGAAAAATCGGTAATTGAAATCATTGAGCAATTCGCAGCTCCCCAGCTGAAAATCGCGATAATGACTAGGTATGATTCTACACGTCAAGACTACCTGTGTCTTTGAATGCCTGGGCGCAGAAAATGGAGGATAGTGTTTTTAACGTGGAAATAAAGATGCATGAAAATTCGGTTGTCGAAACCAAACGGGAAGAACGTGCTACGGATGTGGTTCTGGAGTACACAACAAGAGGAAATGTCCTCAAAAAGAAAAAAAAGGACACGGGCACCAAGAACTACGAAGGGAACAGGACGCAAAAGTTTATTTTGTCAATCACGGAAATGTGATGGAATTGTCTTGTGAAACGGGTGTTAGCGAGTATTCACAACAAATGTATGAATCGTCGACAGCGGTGCAAGTAGGCACCTTGTTTCCAATGATGACATCCTGCTAGAGGCCGAATGTGGTCCAAATGATTGTTTTTACGCTCTCGAATGGTGTCACGTTATCAGTTTCCACGGTTGGAAAGATAACGTTGCTTACGTTGTTTACGCAGCACGTTATCGATTTCAAAGGTTAGAAAGATAACGTTGCGAGCACAGGAAATACTTCTGTCTTATTGAATAATCGGAAGTATATTTCTCTTCAAAACTTGCCAAAAAATAATATCGCTTGGAAAGTTGCGGGAGAAAGGGTGCGCTATCAAGGACGTTAAAATCGTTTGATGCTCAGTAGAATGGTGAGGTTCTACTCTCTATAGAAACTTGGTCAATTTTCGTGGCAAGTTTGATGCCAAATAAGTTCAGTGGATGTAAACAGCAGTTTTCAAGCAGGTTGCTGAATCATGTTGAAGGGAAGTGCAGTGAATTGTATGCAAAAGGGAGTCCTGTATAATTTCCACGTCCACACAGTTCACTAGGCGTATGAATCCCTTGAAAAAAAACTGGCCAAATACCCCAGGTCAGACATGGTTTTGACGCAAAATAGTGAACCAAATTGCCTTACCCGTACGGAAGGCAAAGGAACTAGAAAGAAGTAACCGAAAAGTGATACGAAAAAATGCATATAGAACGTGTATGCGGTGTGATCTGCAGCGACCTAAAACGTCCGATCATACCGCGGGACAGGCATGGAAACCGTTCCTCGTTGGGCTTGCTGATTATTTTTCGAATTAAAGGTGAGATTTTGCAGCTCGTACCAACGACCGAGCAGCCAAATATTCGAGCAATTTTTAACATAGCTCGAAAATGAATTCGATTCTCGAGTTCATCTATTGCTGATGGATGGAAGACGCGAGTACGAAAATGTGTATTTTCTGCAAATAAGTTGGCGTTAAAAGGCAGGTCATGGAGGCTGGAAATAGCCACAAATGGAAAATCAGAAAGGATGAATCGGACCATTATTAATAAACCCGGTGTATGATTTTTGGGTGAGGTATCTCGTTGATGTACTGGTCGTAGGCGGCTGAATATGCTTGTTACATACTCAACCGCATTCCGACCCTGGGAACCTGAACCCTATGAATTGTTGACTGTAAAATGACCACCACTTGTGGATATCGTCGTTTTGGTTTGCCTTGCATGGCTTATGGAGGACCCGAAGAAAAGGCCTCTCGCGAAGCATGCTGAACACGCACTCATATTAAAAAAACGATGAAACAAAGGATTACAATCCTGATTTTAAAGGACAATGTGGTAACTACCACCCGCTATGTGACGTTTATCGAAACACTTGACAAAGGAGAAAGTCAAAAAATTGACTAAGAGCCTGGAACGTGTGGCGGAAGAAGAGCTAAAAAATATTAGCAGCTTTCCCTAAGAAAGCGCATGAAGGTACCCCAAAGTCTAAGTCGCAATGGAATTGGCTACTGGAATTTATAGATTGAAACAAAAAAAAACGGACCTGGTGAACATCTACGCAGGTCCGGACGGAAGAAAACGAAGACACTAAAGTCGATTGCTTTTGAGAAATGCAAAAAAATAGAAGAAAGTAAGATCAAGGTGGATCAGACGCAACAAAATTGACACCGAGATTAGAGAAATATTCCGAATCAAAAACGCTCCAGAAAATGCACTGTGCGTCAATGCAGTGTCGGAAAATGTTGCCTTCGAAAGTGGTTGGCGGTTCCAGATCCAAGGTTTTCCAAGAAAGCGCATGAAAGAAGAAATGTTGACATGTTCAAACAGGCTGAAGAAGCCGAAATAAAGTCTGTCGAAGATCTAGAAGCCTGGAGACTGGTAAAGTGACTACCTAGAAAGGATCCATTACCAACAAAGCGGGTTCGGTAAGACCAAATTACGATTGGATGGTACCATTGAAAAGTAAATGCCAGATTAGTTGCGAGAGGCGATAAATAAAATTTATTGCCAATGTTATTTTGGGGTTTTCCACCGTCATGGAAATAAGTGATATAAAGGTGATTCTCACTGCCGGCTCGACATAGAGATGTTTCAAGCGCTTCCTGAAGGCAACAACTGAGGATGGACACGATATCGACCTATGTGTGCCACAAGGTATGGAAATCTCCCGAGATGATCTTGAGATGTTTAGAGTGAAATCAAACAATCAACTTGCGCTACAGTTACGCAAAAAAAAACTTTTTGCGTAACTGTAGTGCATGGTTTGAGGCAGGCTAGAAGGCTTTGGCACCAGGTGTTGGGTGAAACTTTGCATTGCGAAATGTGTGACTGAAACATGTGTTTTCGTGAAAAATTCAAACGGTGAAAAGCTTTTAGTCGGCGCATATGTCGTTGACGTTTGGTCACCGGTACTACAAACCAAGTTTTTGAAAGTTTCATTAAAGACATGGACGTTCTCGAACTAAAGGATTTAAGAAGAGTTGAAAAATTCTTGGACATCAGGATTGCCGTAAGTTCGAGTACGTGATACACTATGGACCAAGAATCGATAGTCGATAAGTTGTTAAGTACACATGGATTGTCAAAGGCAAAAACATCAAAAAACCCTGCTGGATGTGGATGATGTTAAGCTATTTGGAGAACCGTTGCTGAATAAATCACGCGAAAACTCTCCTTGTGTGAAGAAATACCAATGCTTTGGTTGAAAGGATAATATGGATATCTCGTAAATATCACTTTTGCCGTAAATCGTATCACTCGGCGCTCCCATGATCCAACGCTGAGAGACTACAAGCGGCGAAGAGCACCACAGTGTATCTGAGAGGAACCAAGTCACTCAACATACATCTGAAATATGTGGTGAAGTGAAGATGAAAGTTTGTGACAAGTTTATACCGGTATACCGTTGATCGGTTTGGAGCGATCGGGATGGTTGAAAGGGGAGAGGATTTTCGGCCAATCGTGTATCAGAAGTGTCAAGTACGCAGTTTTCGGTGAGTCACACGATTTTTCATGTAGTTTACATATTAGAGTTTTAATGAATATTAAATACAGTGTTCGTTTTGGTTTCTTCTTACGCATAAGTCGCCCCCTCCTACTACGGAGTATTTGGGAGCAGAGGGTTAACAAAGTCCCCTCTAGCTCAACTTACCCGGACTGGACGCTTTAGAGACGCACTTGTCCTACCGGAAGTCCCACGAAGGGAACGCTTAATTGCATAACGACGCTGACCCTCAAGTCCAACGCGATCCCACGTAACCTATCCAATGATAGTAACACGTTGCGAACGTGTTACTATCATTGGATAGGTTACGTGGGATACCGTTGGTGGAGCCCATATCTATTGGGTACGTTCGCTTGGCTGCTTCTTATTATTGGTCTATCAATCTCTCGTTATTGGTTGGGTCTGTACATCGCTATACGCGATCTGCCTGAAGAGTATACTGGAATTTTACACTAGAATATTGGTTATTCACGTATTTAGAGTGACGATTTCCGCTCTATTTACACCCTTCCCCAAAAGTGGTATACTTGTTATTTATCCCCTCTAAGTTCATATCACGCGCGACGGTCCACCGAGTGTGTAGCCACCCAAACCAATGGGTACACAAGGTGGGAAGTATCAAGATAAATCGGACCAGGCGTCCTGCAATGCAGATCGGTCATCCTATCGGAATGTAGGCGAAGGTTCGCGGGGTACACCTACCCCCGTAAGTTGGTCGGCTGGGCACGATGGTGATCGGGTTCAGGACACTTCGGTGTTCGATTTTGAACTAGACTCCGCCACAATAATCAGTAGAAAGATAAAACAGAAAAATGATTACTTTCCAATTTGCCACCATTTCCACACAAACCATAATCAGCTAGAATTCTTCTTAAATCGGGACGATTAAAAAAAAAACATGTACGTTACAGTTTTGCGCCGAGCGGCATCAAGAGTTGAGTTATTGTCAGCAGGCCAACTTATCAAAGAATCTTGCAGTACTCTGTTCGTTTTCAGCGGCCCGAGTTTCACCCAAGTATCTAGGATCTAAGATGTATGCGAAGCTATAACCGACTCCATACATGATTGAAAAATCTTGCATGAACGAGGCGTTCCAGATAAACTCCTTCTTGAGCATTGAAAGTTCCTTTGACAGTAAGTTGTTGGAAACTTGGGATCAAGCCCAAGAAGTCTGGATATACATCGCTGATTGGACAAGCTTCAGATTGTTACTTGACGATCAATGATTTGAGCGGTTTAAGCAGATCCAAAGACTTTTGTAACAAATGTTCGAAGCCCTCACTTGTCAAAATGTCCTTTATGGAGCTTCGTTGATCTCTTTCGGTGGAATGCCAGATCCAAAGTCTCGCATACATACCATGATGTACAGTATACGTTCCGACATCAGAACGGTTTCAAAGCACTTTTGCAAAGACCCCCATCTGGTTGGGCAGGCATTGCCAGTGCGCGCAACTTTTCAGGGCGTTGTAGTTGGGACAGCTTCCATTATATCACCTGGTAGTCTTTAAAGAACTTGACAACCGCCTTCACTTTCGTGGTAAATAGTTGCTCAAAACGGGTAACCATTGGGGAAGGATGCAACAGTTTTTCTCATAGTATTTTAGTCTTTGTAGCCGCAAATATATCATTCCTTACTGAGGAAGTGCAATCCGTGAGAAGTACATCCCTAGGAGAACAAAGAACAAGGAGAACAAAGAGGGAAACTCAACTAAATAATTCCCCATGTATTTTTGTTCGCGTTTGTACTGTCGGTGACAGCTCGGACATAGTTGATGCTTACCTTTTTCAGAACACGCGAAATATCTTCTGCTATCCACTCCCTAGTATGGCGCTGTTGGCCGGTTGCAACGGCCTCCAGAAAAAAAAAATGATGGGGTGGAACCGTTGCCATATATGCATCTGACACCAGACAAGCATTGGGCGAATTTTTCTTTAAGAAGGTATTACTCTTCGCCCTAACCACCTAGTAGCACTTATCAATCAGTGGTCCAGAAAAAGCTGTTCTTGTAGGAAGCGGTTTCTTATCTGGTCGCAACAACTTGATGGCCTCCACAAAGTAGGGATATTCTACACTCTGGAAGGACGTTCCGGTCATGTAGAAAACCATGGCAACCTTCTCTTGGAACTTTTTACGAATTTTGGGATTTATTTGCCGGCAGCACATATGATGCCAAAGGCTTCTGCACTGCATCTTGAGTACTTTTGAAAAAGGATCTAACAGCTGCATTTTTTTTGTCCTTTTGTTTCTTCTTATTTGTATGATTGGCGACCGATGCCGGCTGTTCATCCAAGGTTTCCAAATAGAGCTTGAACGGTTTGTATTGGACTAAGTGAGTTTTTGCACTCCGACTTCCCGTGGACTCCATCAGTCGTTTTACAATTCTTGCAAGTGAGGTATTTCTCATGGAAGGGAGCCGGATGATCAGTAAAGTCTGACCAAAATATACTGACGGTCCGGCCTCTCTTGGAGGAGCTACTCCTTCCCCGTTGCGTGGGGTCTCCGTCGACATGGATATGAGTTTTGTATGCGTTCATTCTCACGAAAGATCTCTGGACTTGCCTGGATTGAGTCTGGGAATTTTTGGAATCAGAAATTTTAAATGAGATTTAACCAGTGGACTGACTCATTCAATGTCCTCAAATACATCTAAATTATAAAGGAAAGCGCTATCCCCCCCCATTTTGGCTATTTTCCCCAAAAAAACCATGGATTTCGTTTGGGTCAGGATCTGAAAACCCAGACCGAGTTACAGTATCTACGGTACATGTGAGGAATATATATAGGGAATTGTTAATTCCACCACATCAGCCGTTAATAAAAGTGTGTGGTGGAATTTACAATCCGGTTTGGAAATTTCTGTCACTGTCATATCGTGGGGTACGTGATATATCACGTACCCAATAGATTAGAACATACATATATTATATTACATGTCTAAGGCATGACGTCGTACGATATAGAGTACGCCATGACGTCGTACGTTATAGAGTACGTCATGACGTCGTACGTTATAAAGTACGCCATAACGTTGTACGTTATAGAGTACGTCATGACGTCGTACGGAGAATGTTCTATAATGATAGGCTTAGAAGTAGCACAGATAGCGAACTAAGGACCTAACTCTCACTTTTAAATTTACATCGAGCTTCACATCTGGTAGCACTTGTTGGTCTTCATCGCTTCCTCGCCGCCCCGCCGCCGTGCTAGCCGTCCTGCAGCACCGCCGCCCACGCAGCACCGCCGTCTCCGCCGTGCTTGCCGTCCCTGAAGCACCTCCGTCCCCGCAGCACCGCCGTTCTAGCCACTCAAGAGCAGTGACTTGGAGTGTCCACGTCAGTCCCGATATTTTTTGAGGTCAGGGACTCCACTTCATTGGTTGTAAATCCTTCCGGGTCATTGATACTGCCGCCGTTATCGAGACGTTGTATTTAGACTATAAATCGTCTTGTTTCGGTAATAAGTCAGTTAGGTTAACGGAAAGGTCTGCGCTTCGGTTCATGACCCGCCACTCGCACAAGAAACCCGCGAAGACAAACACCGCCGACTCGCTTGCCCTTCTGTCCGTGCAGAAGTCAGACGCCGCTGATAAGTGTCGCGCCGACCTTATCGAATCGATCCGTCGAACCAGCCGCATTCTCAGCCGGTTCGAGAAGCACTTGGATACGGCTCAGCGCACCGACTCGCGCAAGAACATTAAGACTCGCCTACTAGCGCACGCCAGTGACCTGCTCAGCTTCGAGAGCACTGTAAGCTTACGAATCTCTCTCGAGATTGCTAAGAACAAGGCCGAAAACACACCGGTCGCCAAGTCGAAGAAGTACTAAAACCTGGACCAAAAGTTGTCAAGAGAAGTAATTAAGTAGTTAATATCAATCTATAACTGATATTAGCTAAATTATGTCTTCTCCAATGACTTCCGATCAGCATGCCCAATTGCTGTTTACTATGGTTGCGACCATGGAAAAACAAGCAAAGTTACTGGAACAGATGCAAAATTCAAAACTGTTATGGGAAATCAAGATTGAAGGTGTAAAGCTTCCGACATATGGAGGGAGATTGGACGAATCGTTCCAGATCTATAAAGAGCAAGCGGAGCAATACTTCTTCGCTAGAGGAGTGGACTGGAAGAGCAAAGAGCTCGCATAGAGAATTCTTGCCGTTCTGGGAGGAAGATTGAAGCAAGGTGCCGCTCAGTGGTATGTGATGCAAAAGCAGTACATCACAACAGTAGATGACTTTTTCAGCAAAGTCGAACGAGAATACGTTCCTGCTGATTTGCAAGAGCGTTTGCGCGAAGATATGAATAATCTCAGAGAGCGCGACTGCAACGATTTGCCAGATTATGTAAGCAAATTTCGACACCTAGCCACCCAAGTCCGAGACATGAGCGCGTTTGACCAGAGTCATGTAATTCCCTACGTGGACTTTACAGTCGTACGAAGGAAGAGGTTCAGTATCGTCGCTGTGCAAAATTGTCCGAAGCAATTACCGTTGCGTTGGACTTTGACCGCACTCATCCTCAGAGATTTTCGAGAGGAAATTCGCACGACAGACCGAGGTACAGATCGTATGACAACATTTGGCGAAGTCGCTCAAACAATGGTCCAGAACCGATGGACTTAAGTAACGTTCAGATTCCGTCTCGTGAGAAATGCCGCCGCAGAAATTTATGCTTTAAGTGTGGAAATCCGAATCACCGATCTGCTCAATGTAATCAACGCCGAACGCGCAACGATAGAAGAAATAATCTTTCAGGACGCAGCAATCAACAGCATGTGAATTGTTAGCATGTCAACAATATGGACAGCCGTGAAGAAGAGCAAGAGACAACCGTGTACGATCGCGTCACAGTTAATGCCGCAAATGTACAAAAAGGACCGAGGTTCAGCCTGTTGTCTTAGATTCAAACAACTCTGAATCGGACACACAATCACAGGGTCGATTGCTAGTGCGTAATGGAATCATTGGCAATAAATCAGTTACGATTTTAATCGACTCTGGTGCGTCAACAAACTTTATCAAACCAGGCTTGGCCTCGAAGATATTAAACACACAAGAGGTACAAGCACGTCGTTTTGATGGAACATGGACATCAAGTCAGCCCACGAAGAAAGTGGAAGATACCATTCGTGTAGATGGTATGGAGTTTCCAAAGATGCAGTTTACTGAATGGGAACTGCCGGAAACACATGACGTGATATTTGGTCAACCGTGGTTCATCAAGTACAATCCACAGATAGATTGGCGCACGCAACAGATTAAAGTTGCAGCTCTTACGAGCTTCGAGGACATATATGGTCCAACCTTCCAAGAAAAGATGAAAACTAGAGCTTACGATGAGGTTTACCATTTCAAGATATCCAACGTCGAACCGTCAGAAGTTCCGCAGGACTTAAAACCAGTTCTGGAAGAATTCAAGGACGTATTCCCAGAACAGCTCACGAATAAAATGCCGCCGAAGAGAGCTGTTAATTTCGAGTTACACATGAAGCCTGGCGCAGTGCCGAGTTCCCGTTCTCCCTTCCGTCTCTCGAAGGTAGAACAGGAAGCGTTGCAGCAAATCGTGGAAGAGAACATTCGTAAAGGATGGATAGAAGTGTCAAACTCTCCATGGGTCTCCAATATTTTTGGGATTCCCAAGAAAGATCCTGCAACAGGAAGGTTCCCAAAACGCGCAGAATGGCTTCGCAGTGGAAATTCGAAGATCCCCATTCGTTGGGTGATTGACTATCGCTATGTGAATAGCATGTCAGTCGTGGCAAAAATTTTCTTGCCATTGATCGAAGACTTGTTCGATCGTATGGTTGGATGAAAGTATTTTACGTTGCTTCATCTCGCACAGGGATACCAACAAATGGTATTGTTGTCATCAAGTCGACCGTATACGGCTTTCAGAACCCAAAAAGAAACATATCAGTGGTGTGTTGCACCGATGGGATTATCTGGAATGCCTGGAGTATGGTCACGTCTTATGCGAACATTGTTCGATAAGTTGGGAGACTTTGTTGTCGTGTATCTCGACGATATATGCATCTTCTCGCGTACAATGAAAGATCACGTTAAACACTTTTCGCGCAGCATGCGAAGTGTTGAGCAAGGAGAAACTATATGCTCGACTCTCCAAATGTGCATTTGGGCGTAAAAAAATCGCGTTCTTAGGACACATGGTTTCCGAAGACGGTCTACGGGTCGAACCAAAGAAAACAGATGCTATCGCTACGTTCCAAACACCAACATGTCGCAAAAAGTTGCTCATCTTTCTGGGATTAGCTGGATATTACCGTGAATTTATCCGCAATTTTTCAATGATCTCGCGTACCCTTCGAGATTTAACCAAGAAAGGTGCCCAATGGAATTGGGGTCCAGATCAGCAAAGAGCATTTGCAGCATTGAAAGTCGCACTTCAGCAGTCGCCTACTCTGAAGTTACCGGACTTTAGTCGCCCGTTTATTGTGACAACAGATGCATCTGGATTTTGCATCGGTGGAGTTCTGTCACAAGAAATAAATGGAAAAGATCACGCCATCGCGTTTTACTCAAATCATTTGGGTCCCCAAGAATTAAAATGGCCTGCACATAAGAAGGAGCTTTTAGCCATCAAGACCGCTCTGGAGAAATGGCGTCCATATCTCCATGGAAGACATTTTTCAGTCTATACCGACAATTCAGCATGCAAGTGGATGCTTCATCATCCGAAAGTGTCACCAAAATTGGCACGCATGTTGACGTTCTTTTCCCAGTTTGACTTTGTATTACATCATGTCAAAGGAAGTTAAAATGTCGTGGCTGACGCATTATCGCGCTCAGATGTGTCTGGGGAAGATTCAGCAGAAATTGCTGTGAATACGTCCAATGTTCCGGATATGTCGCACGTCGTACATGAGTGTACCGAAGACTGTGCTCAGCATTCCAAACTTTTGGAAAGACATATAGTTCACTCCACCCTCATTCAGAACATTCCGACGGATGTTTTCCAACTCTTACTCGACGTAGTAGAGTTGCGGGGGGGGGAGTCGTCCGATAGGAGTCGCACAGGAGCAAATCCACAACACCGAATTTTACGTGGTACGCGCACATATAAGTGACAAAGTGCGAAAAGCGATTCAGAAAGGTTATAATAAGGACAAGTTATTCAAGGATATTTAAAAACCAAAGAAGTCGAATGGAAACTTTATCTTCGACAAAGGACTCATATATCTGAGGCAAGATGAAGCAATGCAGCAAATATGCATTCCGGACATACCAGATATAAAGACGAAGATACTGTACGAGTTTCACGATGCAGCCACAGCAGCACATCCCGGAGTTCGAAGAACTTACATGAAGTTGAAGCAATGGTACTACTGGCCAAAGTTACTCGAGACTGTGCAGAAGTACGTCCAGACATGCGAAACATATGCTCGATGGAAGTCAAATAGCCAGCGAAAGAAAGGATTAATGATCCCTATCCCCATTCCGAAGGAATGCTGGGAAGTGGTCTCAATGGACTTCATTACTGGTCTACCCGTGTCAGAAGGGTATGACGATATTTTTGTGGTTGTGGACAAGCTGTCAAAAAGACCGATTTATGCACCAACTTACACTACTGCCGACTGCAAAGTTGTTTTTTGACGCTGTAGTCCGACATCATGGACTGCCGAAAGTCATTATCAGCGATCGAGATCCGAAGTTTACAGCGAACTTCTGGAAATCACTAATGAGCATGATGGGTGTAAAGTTAAGCATGACGAGCGCTCATAGAGCACAAGCGGATGGTCAAACGGAACGCCAAAACTTGGTGTTAGAAGACGCTTTACGCTGTCTGGTATCATACAGCGGAGAAAATTGGGCCAAATCACTTGGAACTATCGAGTACGCACATGCCACATCGGTGAATGCGTCTACCAAGCTCACCCCATTCGAGATTGATACTGGTAGAAAAGTATCCAATCTGATTTCTCAAGAAAAAGATTGCGATAGTCTGGAAACGCAATCAGTATCAGAGTTCGCCTCGAGGTTCGCCAAGGATCGTCAAGAACTAGTAAGAAAGGAACGCGAAAACCTGATACAAGCCCAAGAGAGACAGAAGAAATAATACGACTCGAAACGAGTAAGTCTCACCTTTAAGCTTGGAGACTTAGTATTATTGGACACCAAGAACTTACCACTTAAGACAGTTAACTCTCACACGGAGTTAATGAAGCCAAAGCTCGCAGCGAAAAAAGTGGGACCGTTTGAAGTGATCAAGATGATCAACCCGAATGTAGCTAAGTTGAAGCTACCGCAAAATATGAGGAGGTTACACTCATCATTCAACGTAGACCTACTCTCGCCATACAAACCGAATTGCTCCGAGTTCGCTGGACGACCGATTTAAAAAGCATCTCCGGTTATCCTAGAGTCAGATACTGGAGACGAGTTGCCCATCGTGGAAAAATTACTTCATCGTCGTCAGCGCAGCCGCCAAATCGAATGGCGAGTGAAATGGCATGGACTCCCAGAGTGTGAAAGTACTTGGGAGCGCGAGAAAGATATCCGCCACGTTTCGCATTGGAAGTGTCGTAAAGCGGACTTTTTTATTAGGCTAAAATAGGGCCTAATGTTGGACATTTTATTAGGCCCATAGGGGCCTAATATTATGACTAATATTATGACCTAAATTAGGGGCCTGATAGTGGACGCAGATAGTGGATACAGTAATACATAATTAGGTACCGCCATGTGTACCACGGTGGGTACAGTAGTACGTACCACCGTGGTGTACATAGACAGGATATATAAGGGACACGGAAGATGTGCTGATTACTTACAGGTACGCGGCGGACACCAGCGAACAAACAAGGAACACGCGGAAAAATCAGGTCGACTGATGGACGGAAGGCGTTTCGAATGGACGATGCGGACTGGTTGAAAGTAGGAACAGGGTAGATCTAAGGGTTTAATTGCTAATAAATTTCTCCTTTTGCGTACGATCACGCTGATCGTTTTTTGGGAAGGCACCTTTGCGCCCCCACCTTATTGAAACCTCTACGTCCCGGGCGGGAGCACTAAGTGCGTTTTGGCCCACCGTTTGGCGTAAAGTGTGAGCACTCACCCCGCAACTCCGCCCGCAGTGTCTGAGGTTCTTCGTTTAAAGGTTTTTGGTTTTGGGAACGTGATCGAGCAGT
>CM047580.1:44115424-44128907 GCA_026184515.1 Peronosclerospora sorghi | reverse complement strand
AACGTGTTACTATCATTGGATAGGTTACGTGGGATACCGTTGGTGGAGCCCATATCTATTGGGTACGTTCGCTTGGCTGCTTCTTATTATTGGTCTATCGATCTCTCGTTATTGGTTGGGTCTGTACATCGCTATACGCGATCTGCCTGAAGAGTATACTGGAATTTTACACTAGAATATTGGTTATTCACGTATTTAGAGTGACGATTTCCGCTCTATTTACACCCTTCCCCAAAAGTGGTATACTTGTTATTTATCCCCTCTAAGTTCATATCACGCGCGACGGTCCACCGAGTGTGTAGCCACCCAAACCAATGGGTACACAAGGTGGGAAGTAGCAAGATAAATCGGACCAGGTGTGGTGAAGTGTACCACAAATTTGGTCACTTTTGGTCAAGGCAGTTGGTCGAATTTCGGATTGGTCTAAACAAGGGGGGCTTTTTAGCCTATCAAATTCAAGGAGTATCAAGAACGATGGTCTTGGGTGAGTTACCTGACTTTGGGTATTTTACATAATTTTGTGTGGGTACATTAGGGACCATAGGGAGGTAGTATTATTGGTTAGTTGCGGTTTTTCCAAGTAAGAGTCTTTTGGTTGCGGCTTTTTTCTAAGTAGAAGTCCTTTGGTATTGGTCTATACCACAGCAAGGGGTCGCCGTTCTTCTTTTTACGTACATTAGTCGCCTCCACCCACCGCGGAGTGTTTGGGGGTAGAGGGTTGAATTATCCCCTCTCGCCTATTATACCCGGTCTGGACGCGCCGCACGCGCACTTTCGCCACCGGAAGTCCCTCGATGAGAGTACGATTTGGCGATCTCAACACCTCAACTCAAGTACGTTTGGAACGTGCTATTCACTGGATTGGTCTTAACGTGGAGATATCGTTTGTGGAGTTCACGGGCATATTGGGTCTTCACGTGGACATATTGGCTCATTGTAACATTGGTTGGAGTTTAGACCGGTTTTGGTCTTCTCTCATATTGGTCAGGGGCTAGACCGGTTGACTGGTCTACCCTCTATTATTTCGTATTGGTCAGGTCTAGATCGTTTGGAAGATCGACCTATTGGAATCTATCCTTTGGAAGTGTTTCTGGTCTGTACGTACCTGGGGTGAAGAGTTCAGCCCTAGGTACACCTAGCCAGCACGGTCTCATATTCAAGACCGAATCAGATCGATGTGCGATCCCGATCCACCGAGTGTGTAACTAGCCCATTCCATCGGGTACACAAGGTGAGATGAACTTAAGTGAACCGGACCAAGTGTCTTTGAATGATAACCGGTCGTCTTCCAGCAGCGGACGATCGGACCAGATTTCGAGTGGAGGTCCGCGGGGTACCCCCCCCGTAAGTTGGAAGGCTGGGCACGATGGTGGTGGTCAGGTTGTCGATACAAATGTATTCTATTTCGAACTTGGCTCCACCACACAGGCGTCCTGCAATGCAGATCGGATATCCTATCGGAATGTAGGCGAAGGTTCACGGGGTACACCTCCCACCCCGTAAGTTGGTCGGCTGGGCACGATGGTGATCGGGTTTAGGACTGTAGCCGGTGCGTATAGCACGGTGCGGCTAGCGCACAGAGGAAGGCTTTCCTTAAAGCGGCGTTCGCCGCTACTTAGCCGATACGCCCTCATTAAGGGATTAGTAAGAGAGAGCTCTCCTACTCGGGGCCAAGATTCCCGGGTTTGTTTACTCTAGCCTGTACTAGTTCCTTAACAGCAAGGCTCCCTTACAAAGGGTGTAGCTAAGGGAGGGATCCCCTTACGCTACGGCTCTCACTACACGCAGGACCGGTCGAGGTCGTGCGTCTGTACTACGGAGTGGAAAGTAAACTGAATATATATTTAATATGTAATTATTTAAACTAATATAAACTATATGTAACACTAAGTAGAATATTACTAATTCGTACCTAGCTAAAATGTAGTGTACACACCTATGTACTGACACGTGAATGGCTGACACCACCACACCAAGAGCCCATGCCCTGATTGGTTAAAATAACCAAAGGTTCGAAACCTTTCAACCCGGCCAATACTGGCCTCAACCGTGGTGTACCAATGTACACCAACACTCAGTGTTACCCGAATGTAACTTCGTTACATCCTCCCCCATCAAGACTATTGCTTACGCAATAATCAAAATTTTGTTCGAGAACTCCAACGCCAGTACCTCTGGCTGTCCATTTTACACCCTCAGCGGTGTTATGGACGCAAACTATCCCTACGACTCGGAAGTGGACGCCCTTGGGGAGCTCTCCCCAACGGCTGATCATGTTGATAGCGCCGAACGGCGCTATCAGTCATCCAACCCATTCCCCACACGTGGGGAAAACTCTCTAACTCGTGCGCCACGGTTACCTGCTAGGGGTGATACCTCCAGGTTGCCACAGGCAACCACCACCAAAGAACCGTCCTTGGTTCAAGAGGCCCGACGTGCCGGACGGGCACGTAAGGGACCTCGCGACCCTCAAAAGAGGGCTAAGAACGCGGTCAAGAGAGGCTTAGCCTCTTATACCCCTGGACCAGCGGCTATCCTATCGCGTGAAATTGCGCATCGGAAACAACTCCGGGCCTGACTACTAACGCCCAAACATTATTCCGTTAAGGCCTACCGGACGCGCCTCGGGAAACAGGCACGCGGTGCCCTCGTGGATGTTCTCCGCGAGATCCCCCTTGTTCTCCTGAGGGACGAAAGCGTCGAAGACGCAGAACAGGCGTTCCGCGCCTGGGCGGAAAGGGAGAAACACCTCCCCAGTTTCGATGCGCTGTACAACAGCTTTTCCGAACAAGACGTTCGGGAAGAGAGAGCGCTACGCTTGGCCCATGCTCAGGCCAAAGCGCAAGGGAAATTGTCTGCCTCCTATTATACGCTCTCTGCTATCGATGTGGTGCCGGAGAGCAATGCAAGCACAGCATCTGCCTCCGGTGAACTCCCAGCTATTGGGAGTGAAGGGGCTTCTTCAGCCCCTTTGGTCGTTGACTCTCAGTGGGATTCTCCCGCTCGAAAGCGTCAACGAGGTCACGGCAATCCTTCCGCAGGGGAGTCTCGTACGCCCACGAGTTCTGGGAATGTGGATACCCTTTTCACTTCACCAGGTACTGGGTCTCACCCCGGTGATGGCGTCGTGCCATCAGGCGTTCCACATGATAATGTGGCGTACCCTCCGTATCGAGCACTGGAGAAGGGGGTCGCGCTCTTGCGGCGTGACTTCCACGAGCGCTGTGATCGGCACAGACTTCGCATCCAAGATGCTCAGGAGGAACTCCGCAACGAGGGGAGTGCGAATGAACGCCTCGAGGAGCGGCTTGCCTCTCTCGAAACTCTCGTTGCGGAGCTTCAGGGTCGTATATCAACCCTGTCGGAGATGTTCCGACCTGTTGCGCCTTTCGGCTAACCGGTTTCTCACCCTCCTCCGCGAGGGGACCCGCCTCCGGGTTCTGGTATGGATTAAGCATACCCACATAAAAGGTCGGATGCGTACGCATCGCCTTCGGGATGTCTAAGGTGTACGACAAGCCCTTTCGGGCTAAGACCTTAAAGGGACCACAAACCTGGGGCGAAGTTTATTCCTCAACCCATTTGAAACTGCATGTGTAGGAATATTTTTAGCGTTTAATAAAACACTTTCTCCTACTCTGTATACCTTTTTATTACGCCTCCCCTTTCGGTCAGCTTGCTCCTTCTGCTTGTCTTGGCTTTCCGCCATGGCATCGCAGACGTGTCGTAAGACACTAAGGCGTCGATAAAAACTTATCGATGTGCTTTCGCACAGATACAGGGCTGACATCGGGGAATCCTCCCCCCTCAAGCCCTGGGCCACACACACGTGGCGTCAACGGAACCCTCGGATTCACTAATCCGTTCACGTAAAACGGGGTAAGCCCCGTAGATGCATGTACCGAATTTTTGATAGCACATTCAATCATCGGAAGCATCTCACTACAACTCTTTGGAGAATCCGGACATAAACTCCGGAGAATGTCCTCCACAACGCTATTAACGTGTTCCGTCTGACCGTCCGTCTGCGGATGATCCGCAGTGGACATGAGGAGCTTGGTGCCTAGCACCTTAAACAACGCTCCCCAGAACTGTCCCGTAAAACGGGGATCCCGATCCGACACAACGGAATCGGGTAGACCATGTTGTCGAAAGACACGGTCTAGGAACAATTTGCTGTTCCTTGTCCATCTATGGACTCTGGCACCGCTACCAGGTGAGCCATCTTGCTCAAACGGTCTACAAAGACCAATATGCCGGTGTTCCCGGCCTTATCCTTCCGAAAACCGAAGATAAAATCCATGCTAATGGATTTCCAACACTCCGTTGGAACCGATAAGCTCGCCAAAGATGAAGCTGAACTTGCAGATGGTTTAACCCTCTGACACGTCTCACAGATGCGTATATACGCACCGACCTACTTATACATGTTGGGCCACCAATACAAAGCGCTTAAAGCGCTGTAGGTCTTATCCCGACCTAAATGACCCCCGGTAGAGGCGTCATGTGCATCAAAGAGGACTCTATACTTCAGTTCCTCATTATGAGGAACTACCACCCGCGGAGTGTCCTCCGCACTCGTGCTATAAAATAGCAGACCGTCGCAATACCTGTAACGGTGTAAACGAGCTTTAGCTCGACTTGACAGGGTTGGCTCAGACGAGCCAAGACCCTTTTCACCTAACGCGCGGATAAGCGCCGTACATTGTGGGTCTTTCTCATACGCCTGGCGTATGAGGTCTACCACAGACGTGGTGACGAATGTCGCGTGAGCGAGCTCGTAATGGGGACGACGCGATAACGCGTCCGCAAGCACGTTCTGCTTTCCAGGTTTATACTTAACCTCAAAGTTGTACTCCGCAAAGAAGGAGAGCCAACGGGCCATCCGTTGCGAGAGATGAGGCGACTTTGTCGCTGTCCGTAAGGACGCGTGGTCAGTATAAACCACGAACGGCTTTGAGCCGAGTAGGTGAACCCTAAATTTGACAAGAGCATACTTCATTGCAAGTAGCTCCTTGTCATGAACGGGATAATTCCGTTCTGCAGCTTTAAGCTGCCTCGACTCAAACGAAATTACGCGTTCCCTTCCTGCATCGTCTGCTTCTAACAAAGCACATCCGATTGCGAAATCGGAGGCGTCGCAGACGACACTAAATGGTTTCCCAGAGTCTGGGAGAGCAAGAAAGGGGGCTTTTAACAAACTCCCCTTAACCGCTTCAAAAGCGTTTTGGTGTTCAGTTTCCCAACACCAATCAACATCCTTCTTAAGAAGGTCGGTCAATGGCTTCGCCATTTCAGCGTAGTTCTCGCTGTACTTGTGGAGATAGTTGGCTAATCCTAGCCACTTCCGTAAATCTCTAAGATTTACAGGCGAAGGCCACTCCACAATGGCTTTCACCTTCGCGGGATCCGCCCGCACTCCATCCTTACCGATGAAGCATCCGAGGAAAGGAATTTCCTCAGCACCAAAGATACACTTGGATGCGTTTGCATATAACTTATGCTCTCGCATACATTCGAGCACTGCTCGGAGGTGTATCAGATGCTTCTGAACATCAGACGAGTCGCTTTCCGCACGACTATGGATGAATATATCGTCGAAGTACGTCTGAGCGTACTTCCATTGAGGGCGGAAGAGTTGAGTCACCAAGCGATTGAAAGTCGCTGGTGCATTTGAAAGCCCTTGTGGCATAACAAGCCACTCCCACAGCATGCCACTAGGCGTGCTAACCGCTGTCAGCGGAATATCGGACGCTCGCATGAGCACCTGATAATCCCGTCCACCAGATCTAAGGCACTGTACACAGTACAGCCCGCCATATTGTTCTGGAGGAAATCCTTCCGAGGAATCGGAGTCAGCATGGGTACAGTAGCTGCTCTCAGCTTGTTATACGCATGCACAATGCGCCACTTTCCGTTCGGTTTACGAACACAAAAAGTGGGAGATGAGTGGGGAGACTTACTCTCCCGTACCATCCCTTCCTCTTCTTTCCCCTTGAAGAATGCGTCGATGACGTCGCATTGTTCCTTGGGGAGAGGCCACTGCCTAGTGACGCAGTATTTGGTTCCGGGAACCAAATCAATTTCATGTCGGACTCCCCGATCCGGTGGTAACCCCATCGTCGGGTTGTCACTAATGACATCTCCAAATTCCTTTAATAAGGAATGGTAAGGGTCCTCAGGATCCGCGAGGATCTTGAGGCCGCTTCGGGCATTTAATGCCTGTTTGGTTTTCACCAAAACTGACTATTCCATCGTGGATGAGGATTTCAACTCCTCATCCGGACGCAACACGACGATCTCGTCGAGTTCACCTGCTTTCAAAGCAGTCTAAAACTCGTTGAAGGACATCTCCTCCAACGACAACAGTTCGCCTACCCCAGTCAACCGTTCCAGGATTATGCCTTCTGTGCCAACACCTGTCACACTATTCAGCATCCTGTAGGACTGCTGACTACTGGCCTCGGGGCTCATCCCAAGACCCAGATGGGAGGAGTCAATTGCCCCATCTATTGGAAGCGCCACGCGCCTATCCACAGAGGTCTCTACCTCTACCACCGGTGACTCGCCGGTATCACCTATAACAGCGTGATCGGAATCATTTCCGACGTGCAAAAGAGACGAACTACGGGTCTCTTTGTGTGGAAGCGCCTCGCGCTTAACCACATGGGTCTCTACCCCTAGCACTTGAGTTACCTCAGAGGAATCCACCTCTGCCACTGGAAACTCACCAGTCTCGCCGTTAACGGCGTGGGGATTAACCGCCGAATCCCCCTCGTCAAGGAACTCTCCCTTAACGCCATGGGGAATGATCATTTCATACATCCCAATCTCTGGCATCTCACGCCATAATCGCTTTTGCGATCGAGCAAAGGTGGGTTCATGACTCGCCAATGCTTCACCCGACCGCGGGTGCGTTGAGCCAATGAGCTTAGACTTCCAGTCTATCCATGGCTCGTGGCGTTCCAGCCACTTCATGCCCAGAATGAGTCCAAATCCAGGACTCAAGCAACGTTCTTAGCTATCGAAGCTTGTCAACTTCAGCTTAAGGTCAATCGGGACCTGGGGTACAGAAACCTGTACGCCCGTCGAAAGACGGACCGTGACAACGTCACGAGAACGTACCTCTAGGGCCTCGGCATACAGCCGAATCTTCACAACAGAAGCCCGTCTGACATAATTGTCAGACGCTCCAGAGTCTATCAAGACTCTCCAAGGCTTATCAAAGCCTTTCACGTACGCAAGGACTACCATCAAACCTGGCTGGTACACCAACTCGGTGCTAGAAAGCACCGCTTCCCTCGGGGCTTTGTGCTGTCGTCCCCTACCTTGGGGATTAACAGCACTGAGGGGTCCCCCAGTAAGGCGCCCCGCACCTATTGGGAGCTGCTGTTTCCCGACGGCTTGGTCGAGGGCCTTTTTGCCGCCTTCGGCCCCTTCCAGCGACTATCTCGCTGGGGACTTTGTGGACATCTGTTCCGCAGATGATCCCTGATTCCACACAGGAAGCATCTCAGCGGCCCACGCCGCTGCAGCATAGCCAAGAGCTCTGTCTCGAAGCTCTGCGAAAAAGAGTCAGTGTGACTCTTGGCGGGAGGTTTCTCCTCCGCTTCGACCTGACTAAGGTACATGGGTTCGGGACCCACCTTAGAGGAACGGAAGTTCCTCTCGGTGTTAAGCGCCATCTTGAACGCCTCCTCCAGGGATTCGGGTTGGCATCGGAATGATTCTGAACATGCTGGCCCTTCTCCCAGGCCAACCATGAAGACGGGGATGGATACATCGTCCGAATACGCTTTCACGTACATCCCTGTGAACAGGGTCTTAAGTTCTTGGATATATATTCCAAGTCCCTAGTGCCCTGAAGGCACCTCAGAAACGCCAGCTGATTCTGGAAAACCAGATCAGGCGTTGCGTACATGTCCATAAGCTTCTGCTTAAGGACCTTCCAGGTTGGGAACACGTCCGTGACTGACTCCGAACATGTAAACGCCCATGCACGGGCTTTACCCGTAAGATGGGTCAGCGCAAGTCCCACTTGAAAGTGATCAGCGATCACATTTGCTGCGGCGAAGGCCGTTTCGACCTCTCGCAACCACACGTAAAGGTTGTCACCCTTATCTCCGGTGAACTCCTTTATCTTAAACGATAATTGAGGGCGCACCCCCTTGGAATGACCTCCACTACAACTCGCCTCATGAGAGATGAGAGCATTTACCCTTGCCTTTACGGTCTCAAGGCCCTGCTCCACTTAGAGCTTCATGCCTTCTTCCCCCGTTAAGGGTAACAGCCTTTTAAAGGCTTCCTGTTGGACGAGGGTCAAACTATCCCAATCGTCCTGATTCATCCTTTGCAGAGGATGCCTAGTCTACCAACACAGGTGTTGGATTGACTACAAGTGCTACCAGATGTAGCCGGTGCGTATACGCACGGTGCGGCTAGAGCACAGAGGAAGGCTTTCCTTAAAGCGGCGTTCGCCGCTACTTAGCCGATACGCCCTTGTAAAGGGCTTAGTAGGATAGTTCTCCTACTCGGGGCCAAGATTCCCGGGTTGGTTTACGACTTAGCGTTAACGGCTGTATTCCCTTTACGGGATGTAAGTAAAGGGAGGGCTCCCTCTTACCTACGACACTCACTGCGCGCGCGACTGGTCGAGGTCGCACGTCCGCAAAATAGAGTGAAATGTAAACTGAATATATTTAATATGTAATTAGCCTAAATTAATTTAAACTAATATAAACTATATGTAATACTAAGTAGAATATTCCTAATTCGTACCTAGCTAAAATGTATTGTACACACCTGTGTACTGACACGTGGATGGCTGACACACCACCACACCAAGGGCCCCTGCTCTGATTGGTTAAAATAACCAAAGGTTCAAAACCTTTCAAACCGGCCAATACTGACCTCAACCGTGTTGTACTCATGTACACCAACACTCAATGTAACCCGAATGTAACCCCGTTACAAACAGGGCATCCTGACTGGCGCTTGAAAACACACGCTGAAGACTGAAGAAGTAGACCAACGAACCCGATAGGGTGATCTTCACGCGCGTCCTTCCTTCGGTCATGTAAGAACTTTCACCGATCCTGACACATTCTTGTCTTTGAGGTCGTCTATACTACATCCGACCTTACGAGCAAAGGCGGAGTCGATAATTGAGACTTCGGCCCCAGAGTCGAACAACATCGTTTCCTTATGGTTGTTTATCTTATCACAGGCTTTCGCCTGCTTGAACCATTTGTCGGGAGCATGATACTTCTAGTATCCGCGAGACTCCCCAGGCAGCAGATCCAACTGCATGACCACCTTCGATCGGGAATATTCATCGGTCGTGAGATTGTAGACCGGATGATCCCGATCGACGCAATTGAGAACAGAACATGTATTGTCGGTTTTATTCTCCTTGCCGACTATGCATAGATGCCAAACGTAGATCGCTCGGCTCGATCCAGATTCCAACCTGGCGAGCGTTCTTGTTTAACATCCTCTCAACGTCAGGTGGAATAATCCCCGCGTGCTTACCCGGCACAAACCATTTGCGCATCAGATTGAAGAAATCTTCGATCTTGCACTGGCCGGCCTCGTGGACCTCTCCACATGACTTGCACACGAGGAGGCAGTGATCGGTGGGGTGGCCGCGTCTTTCACACTTCTTGCATGTCAGCTTCTTCCAGCAGCCCCGATTATCGTGCTTGCTTGACCCGCAGTGAGAACACTTCTTGCGAGGTCGGTCCGGATCGGACTTGTTTCCACCCCTGCCCTTCCGATCTGCCTAGTTAGGCGTCGATCTGGTTCTTGGGGCAGGCTCCGTGACGAAAACGTGGCGATACTGGTCCTCGTCTGACTCCCGACTGGACAGGCCGCTACTTTCCTCTCCCGATCCAGTGCTGTCTTCAGTCGATCGCCTTAACAGCACGGGACGATCTGGTCAGGGGCCTCTTCACCGGGTCGGTCTGGGTCTTCGATCTGTAGCGACCCGATCCAACGGCGACCTTCGCCCTCATGCTGCGTGAGTGTTGCAGCGTCCGCAACGTCTGCTCCACTCCCCCCACATCTTTGAGGCGCAGTAGAGTGAGCTGATCTGCCAGGTCTTGGTCATCAAGGGTACTGATGTAGTGACCCACGTGCTTCATAGCGGCACCGGTCGGCGGGTTGCCTTCCTTGATTACTATTCCGGCTCGAATTGCAGCCACGTTCAGGCGGTGCAAATACTCTATCGGCGTCTCGTTACCCCGCTTCTGCATATGATGGTATTTGCGGGCGGTAGAAAATCCGGAGTTGCAGTACTGCCCCTCAAATTCTGAACATAGCATATCCCAGTCAGATCGGACATCCCGACCCAACTGTTGGATCCAGTTCGCAGCCGATCCTTTCAGCAGATCCCTGAAGATCAGACACCGTTCCTTTTTTGGTGTCTGATCCCGTAAGAAATCAGACTTGACCCGACCAAACCACGACCTGGCTTGCTCCTCGTCGGCGTCCTTGCCAGTGAAATCCTTGAGATCCGTAGTCGCAGCCATGCGAATGCGTGGGATCGCAGTAGATCCGAAATCAAAGGTGGTCGTAGAGGCTAGGTTAGCCCTGCGCGTTCTGCCCGCCCCTGCACCGTCTGAACCATAGTGGTCATCCGGATCGCCGATCGACTCCATGTCGAAATCACTGTTCTTGCTTAATCGGCGCGGTCGGGATGGCTGCGGCTTGCGTCTTCCTCTGTCAACTGGTTTGCCACCTCGGATAGCCTTATCCGTTAATGCCACTGACTCCATATCGACATCCCGGCAAGTATTGATATTTTGCCGGGTTGATCGGTCCTGGGTATGCGGGCGCGGAGGCGATCGGCATCGGTCTCCCATGAAACGCTCCATAATTGCCTCAAACATGGCTTGGACGTTAGCTTGGGTCATGGGAAGCGTGTGGTATCCTCCTTTGGAGGGACTGAAACCGGTGGGGGTTCCTGGGTCTCCGACCGGCATGCAGCCCCTTGCTGCCGCATGTCCTTTTTATGCTCCCATAGGGGTACGATCCGCCCCCATGGTCATCCGCTCAACACCGACCTCCAACTCCGATGAGCTATTAGAGGCAGTGGAGACTGATACAGCGATTTATCATCGGAGCACACATCATCGTATGCTGCCGTGGCCTCAGCGGCCTTCAATGCCACGGTGGGAGTTGGGCGGCGAACCGCCCCCACCAACGTCACCAAATGATCATGGAGGGTCTACATCGACATCTCCAGCTTCCAATCATCCAGATCGAACAGTTTCTGCACGTTGGCGAGGTTCTTCCCTTTTATGCCGACCTCAGCCAACATCGCCAGCAGGTTGTTCACCAATAGCAACGGCCGATCGCTCTGGATCGGCTCGGTGGTATTCCCGAGAAGGCGATCGGGGATCTGGAGGTTTAAGATCCGCATGACCTGGTCTTCGCGAGTAAATCGCTTTAACTCGTGGGTGTAATACATCCTGGTCAGGTCTTCGTCCTTGATAACCCCATTCCCGACCTGCGACTTTTCTTCCAAGTCGTCTTCATTGGACGGCATTCTGAGCCTCTTCTTGGGTACCTTGGGAAAATAGATCGGATCGTTCCGATCGGCCTCCAAGTCGTTTTCATCTTTCATTTTTTCATCAAAACATTCATTTAAATGCATAGGGTCAGGACAAAAGTCCTGATCCTTCCGGAACTATAGCAAGACTTGCTAGAGTCCCGATCGGCTCCGATGGGAGCCTTATGGGGAGGGAAAAACTTATTAATCCCGATCTGGTGCTCCACCCGGCCTGATCGGACATCGCCATCCTTTTCGACAACGAGAACATAAGGCGATAGCCGTTCCTTATGTCCTCTCCAGAACGATTCCACATTTAACTCGCTATAATCGATTCTTCGCGAGATATCATCACGGTGATATCCACGATCACCAAGTGATCCGGGCACGCGCACCATTCTGGTGGAGTCAAGTTCAAAATCGAACACCGTAGTGTCGAGAACCTGACCACCATCGTGCCCGGCCTTCCAACTTACGGGGGGTACCCCGCGAACCTTCGCCTACGATCCGATCTGATCGTCCGCTGCTAGCCGACGACCGATCATCAGCATAGGAAGCATGGTCCGATTCGTTCGTCATCTCACCTTGTGTACCCGATGGAATGGTCTGGTAACACACTCGGTGGATCGGTGCTGGGAATTTATACGAGGTCTAAAAACGTGATACCGTGCTGGATAATGTACCCGGGGCGGAACTCTTCACCCTGGGTACGGGCAGACCAGTTATACTCCAAATTAATATACTTCAAAGGGAAGATCGCTCAATCGATCGTAGAGCCCAACCAATACGAGAAATAAAGTCCAATACTCCAATATAGAGATCCAATAAGAACGTGATAAACTCCACGAACGATATCTCCACGAAAAAATCCAATAACTTGATTACACGTTCCAAACGTGTGCAACTTGCGCATACGAAGCCGACCAATACGTACTCCCGTCGAGGGACTTCCGGCGGTCCAAGTGCGTCTGTGACGCGTCCCGGCCGGGTATAACAATCAAGAGAGGATTAATCGACACTCTGCTTCCAAACACTCTGCGGCGTGCAGAGGCGACTGATGTACAGTGTGAAGAAACGACTTCTTGTTGAGTGTTAAAGACTACAAATTAACGACTAAGTAAAACCAAATCTATCCCCCCTATGGTCCCCAATATGTACAAACGTAAAAATATATAAGTACACGCCATATCATATGACTTACCAAATCCGTGTTCTTGACACCTCTCGCACACGATTGGCCCAAAAGACTCCTTGATTTTCACCAATCCGATCGTAGATAAGCCGATCGGTGTGCTGCTGACACAAAGCGACCAAAATTCTTGAGTCCGCTTCACCACATAATCATTTTTCTGTTTTATCTTTCTACTGATTATTGTGGCGGAGTCTAGTTCAAAATCGAACACCGAAGTGTCCTTGTAACGGGGTTACATTCGGGTAACACTGAGTGTTGGTGTACATTGGTACACCACGGTTGAGGCCAGTATTGGCCGGGTTGAAAGGTTTCGAACCTTTGGTTATTTTAACCAATCAGGGCATGGGCTCTTGGTGTGGTGGTATCAGCCATCCACGTGTAAGTACACAGGTGTGTACACTACATTTTAGCTAGGTACGAAGTAGTAATATTCTACTTAGTGTTACATATAGTTTATGTTAGTTTAAATAATTACATATTAAATATATATTCAGTTTACTTTCCACTCCGTAGTACAGACGCACGACCTCGACCGGTCGTGCGTGTAGTGAGTGCCGTAGCGTAAGGGGAGCCCTCCCCTTAGCTACACCCTTTGTAAGGGAGCCTTGCCGTTAAGGCACTAGTACAGGCTAGAGTAAACAAACCCGGGAATCTTGGCCCCGAGTAGGAGAACTATCCTACTAAGCCCTTTACAAGGGCGTATCAGCTAAGTAGCGGCGAACGCCGCTTTAAGGAAAGCC
>CM047580.1:44101039-44115324 GCA_026184515.1 Peronosclerospora sorghi | reverse complement strand
GTACGTGAAAGCGTATTCGGACGATGTATCCATCCCCGTCTTCATGGGTGGCCTGAGAGAAGGGCCAGCACGTTCGGAATTGTTCCTTTGCCGACCCGAATCCCTGGGGAGGCCATCAAGATGGCGTTTAACGCCGAGAGGAATTTCCGTTCCTCCAAGGTGGGTCCCGAACCCATGGACCTTAGTCAGGTCGAAGCGGAGGAATAACCTCCCGCTAAGAGTCACACTGACTCTTTTTCGCAGAGCTTCGAGGCGGAGCTCTTAGCTATGCTGCAGCGACAGGGCCGCTAAGATGTTTCCTGTGTAGAAGCATAGATCATCTGAGGAACAGATGTCCGAGAAATCCCCAGCGAGACACTCGCTACAAGGGACCAAGGGTGGGGAAAAATCCCTTGTCCAAGCCGTCGGGAAACGACGGCTCCCAGTAGGTGCGGGGCGCCCTACAGGGGGACCCCTCAGTGCTGTTAATCCCCAGGGTAGGGGACGACAGCACAAAGCCCCGAGAGAAGCGGTGCTTTCTAGCACCGAGTTGATGTACCTGCCAAGTTTGCTGGTAGTCCTTGCGGACGTGAAAGGCTTTGATAAGCCTTGGAGAGTCTTGATAGACTCTGGAGCGTCTGACAATTATGTCAGACGGGCTTCTGTTGTGAAGATTCGGCTGTATGCCGAGGCCCTAGAGGTACGTTCTCGTGACGTTGTCACGGTCCGTCTTTCGACGGGCGTACAGGTTTCTGTACCCAAGGTATCGATTGACCTTAAGCTGAAGTTTGCAGACTTCGACAGCCTAGAACGTTGACTAGTCCTGGATTTGGACCCGAGGTATGACCTCATTCTGGGCATGAAGTGGCTGGAACGCCACGAGCCATGGATAGACTGGAAGTCTAAGTCCATTGGCTCAACGCACCCGCGGTCGGGTGAAGCATTGGCGAGTCATGAACCCACCTTTGTTCGATCGCAAAAGCGATTCTGGCGTGAGATGCCAGAGATTGGGATGTATGAAATGATCATTCCCCATGGCGTTAAGGGAGAGTTCCTTGACGAGGGGGATTCGGCGGTTAATCTCCACGCCGTTAACGGCGAGACTGGTGAGTTTCCAGTGGCAGAGGTGGATTCCTCTGAGGTAACTCAAGTGCTAGGGGTAGAGACCCCTGTGGTTAAGCGCGAGGCGCTTCCACACAAAGAGACCCGTAGTTCGTCTCTTTTGCACGTCGGAAATGATTCCGACCACGCCGTGCCCGGCGAACAAGTTGCGACTCCAGTGGTAGGGGTAGAGACCCTGTGGTTAAGCGCGAGGCGCTTCCAAGCGAAGAGACCCGAAGTTTGTCTCTTTCGCACGTCGGCAATGATTCCGACTACGCCATTATAGGTGAGACCGGCGAGTCACCGGTGGTAGAGGTAGAGACCTCTGTGGATAGGCGCGTGGCGCTTCCAATAGATGGGGCAATTGACTCCCTCCATCTGGGTCTCGGGATGAGTCCCGAGGCCAGTAGTCAGCGGTCCTACAGGATGCTGAATAGTGTGACAGGTGTTGTCACAGAAGGCGTAAGCCTCGAACGGTTGCCTGGGGTAGGCGAACTGTTGTCGTTGGAGGAGATGTCCATCAACGAGTTTGAAGCTGCTTTGAAAGCAGATGAAATCGACGAGGTTGTCGCATTACGTCCGGAAGAGGAGTTGAACTCCTCATCCACGATGGACGAGTCAGTTTTGGTGAAAACCAAACAGGAATTAAATGCCCGAAGCTGCCTCAAGATCCTCGCGGATCCTGTGGACCCTTGATGTGGAGTCAAGTTCGAAAAAGAATACGTTTGTATCGACAACCTGACCACCACCATCGTGCCCAGCCTTCCAACTTACGGGGGGGTGGTACCCCGCGGACCTCCATTCGAAGTCTGGTCCGATCGTCCGCTACTGGCAGACGACCGGTCATCATCCAGAGACACTTGGTCCGATTCACTTAAGACCATCTCACCTTGTGTACCCATTGGAGTGGGCTAGTTACACACTCGGTGGATCGGAATCGCAGATCGATTTGATTCGGTCTTGAATATGAGACCGTGCTGGCTAAGTGTACCAGGGCGGAACTCTTCACCCCAGGTACGTACAGACCAGAAACACTTCCGAAAGATAGATTCCAATAGGTCGATCTTCCAAACGATCTAGACCTGACCAATACGAAATAATAGAGGGTAGACCAATCAACCGGTCTAGCCCCTGACCAATATGAGAGAAGACCAAAACCGGTCTAAACTCCAACCAATGTTACAATGAGCCAATATGTCACGTGAAGACCCAATATGCCCGTGAACTCCACAAACGATATCTCCACGTAAAGACCAATCCAGTGAATAGCACGTTTCAAACGTACTTGACTTAAAGTGTCGTGATCGCCAAATCGTACTCCCGTCGAGGGACTTCCGGTGGAGAAAGTGCGCGTGCGGCGCGTCCAGACCGGGTATAATAGGCGAGAGGGGATAATTCAACCCTCTGCCCCCAAACACTCCGCGGTGGGCGGAGGCGACTAATGTACGTGCAAAGAAAAACGGCGACCCCTTGCTGTGGTATAGACCAAGACCAAAGGACTTCTACTTAGAAAAACCCTGCAACCAAAAGACTTCTACTTTTTTTACGCAAAACCACAACCAAAAGCCCTCTATCCGGAAAATCCACAACGAAAAGACTCTTACTTGGAAAAACCGAAACTAACCAATAATACTACCTCTCTATGGTCCCTAATGTACCCACACAAAATTATGTAAAATACCCAAAGTCAGGTGACTCACCCAAGACCAGCGTTCTTGATAATCCTTGAATTTGATAGGCTAAAAAGCCCCCCTTGTTTGGACCAATCCGAAATTCGACCAACTGCCTTGACCAAAAGTGACCAAATTTGTGGTACACTTCACCACACCCTTACCATTCCTTACTTAAGGAATTCGGAGATGTCATTAGTGACAACCCGCCGATGGGGTTACCACCGGATCGGGGAGTCCGACATGAAATTAATTTGGTTCCTGGAACCCAATACTGCATCACTAGGCAGTGGCCTCTCCCCAAGGAGCAATGCGACGTCATCGACGCATTCTTCAAGGGGAAAGAGGAGGCAGGGATGTACGGGAGAGCAATCTCCCCATTCATCTCCCACTTTTTGTGTTCGTAAACCGAACGGTAAGTGGCGCATTGTCCATGCGTACAACAAGCTGAATGCAGCTACAGTACCCATGCAGACTCCGATTCCTCGGAAGAATGTCCTCCAGACTAATATGGAAGGCTGTACTGTTTACAGTGCGTTAGATCTGGTGGACGGGTATTATCAGGTGCTCATGCGAGCATCCGATATTCCGCTAACAGCGGCCAGCACGCCTAGTCGCATGCTGTGGGGGTGGCTTGTTATGCGACAGGGGCTTTTGAATTCACCAGCGACTTTTAATCGCTTGGTGACTCAACTCTTCCGCCCTCATAGGAAGTATGCTCAGACGTACTTCGACGATATATTCGTTCACAGTCGCGCGGAAGGCGACTCGTCTGATGTTCAGACGCACCTAATACATCTTCTAGCAGTTCTCGAATGTATGCGAGAGCATAAGTTATATGCAAACGCATCCAAATGTATCTTTGGTACTGAGGAAATTCCTTTCCTCGGATGCTTCATCGGTACGATGGAGTGCGGGCGGATCCCGCAAAGGTGAATGCCATTGAGGAGTGGCCTTCGCCTGTAAATCTTAGAGATTTACGGAAGTGTCTTGGCTTATCCAACTATCTCCACAAGTGCAGCGAGAACTACGCTGAAATGGCGAAGCCATTGACCGAACTTCTTAAGAAGGATGTTGATTGGTGTTGGGAAACCAAACACCAATCCGCCTTCAAAGCGGTTAAGGGGAGCTTGTTAAAAGCTCCAGTTCTTGCTCTCCCAGATTCTGGAAAACCATTTAGTGTCGTCTGCGACGCCTCCGATTTCGCAATCGGATGTGCTTTGTTACGAGCAGACGATGCAGGAAGGGAACGCGTAATTGCGTTTGAGTCGAGGCAGCTTAAAGCTGCGGAACGGAATTATCCCGTTCATGACAAGGAGCTACTTGCAATGAAGTATGCTCTAGTCAAATTTAGGTTTCACCTACTCGGCTCAAAGCCGTTCGTGGTTTATACTGACCACGCGTCCTTACGGACAGCGACAAAGTCGCCTCATCTCTCGCAACGGATGGCCCGTTGGCTCTCCTTCTTTGCGGAGTACAACTTTGAGGTTAAGTATAAACCTGGCAAGCAGAACGTGCCTGCGGAAGCGTTATCGCATCGTCCCGATTACGAGCTCGCTCACGCGACATTCGTCACCACGTCTGTGGTGGATCTCATACGCCAGGCGTACGAGAAATACCCACAATGTACGGCGCTTATCCGCGCGTTAGGTGAAAAGGGTCTTGGCTCGTCTGAGCCAACCCTGTCAAGTCGAGCTAGAGCTCGTTTACACCGTTACAGGTACTATGACGGTCTGCTATTTTATAGCACGAGCGCGGAGGACTTTCAGCGGGTGGTAGTTCCTCATAATGAGGAACTGAAGTATAGAGTCCTCTTTGAGGCACATGACGCCCCTACCGGGAGTCATTAGGTCGGGATAAGACCTACAGCGCTTTAAGCGCTTTGTATTGGTGTCCCAATATGTATAAGTGGGTCAGTGCGTATATACGCACCTGTGAGACGTGTCAGAGGGTTAAACCCTCTGCAAGTTCAGCTGCGCCTTTGGCGAGATTATCGGTTCCAACGGAGTGTTGTAAATCCATTAGAATGGATTTTATCTTCGGTTTTCCGAAGGATAAGGCCGGGAACACCGGCATATTGGTCTTTGTAGACCGTTTGAGCAAGATGGTTCACCTGGCGGCGGTGCCAGAGTCCATAGATGGACAAGGAACAGCGAAGTGTTCCTAGACCGTGTCTTTCGACAACATGGTCTACCCGATTCCGTTGTGTCGAATCGGACCCGTTTTATGGGACATTTCTGGGGAGCGTTGTTTAAGGTGCTAGGCACTAAGCTCCTCATGTCCACTGCGGATCATCCGCAGACGGACGGTTAGACGGAACACGTTAATCGCGTTGGAGGATATTCTCCGGAGTTTATGTCCGGATTCTCCAAAGAGTTGGAGTGAGATGCTTCCGATGGTTGAATTTGCTATCAACAATTCGGTACATGCATCTACGAGGTTTACCCCGTTTTATGTGAACGGATTAGTGAATCCGAGGGTTCCGTTGACGCCACGTGTGTGTGGCCCAGGGATTAAGGGGGGAGGAGTCCCCGATTTCAGCCCTGTATCGGTTCGAAAGCACATCGATAAGTTCTTATCGACGCGCCTTAGTGTCTTACGACACGTCTGCGATGCCATGGCGGAAAGCCAAGACAAGCAGAAGGAGCAAGCTGACCGCAAGGGGCGGCGTAACGAAACGATATATAAAGTAGGTGAAAGTGTTTTATTAAACGCTAAGTATCTTCCTACACATGCAGTTTCAAATGTGTTGCGCAATAAACTGCGCCCCAGGTTTGTGGGACCCTTTAAGTTACTAGCCCGAAAGGGCTTATCGTATACCTTGGACATCCCGAAGGTGATGCGTACGCATTAAACCTTTTATGTCGGTATGCTTAAGCCATACCAGGACCCGGAGGCGGGCCCCCTCCTGGAGGAGGGTTGAAAGGCGGATAGCCGTAAAGCACCACAGGGCGAAGTAAGCCCGAAAGGGATAAAATGCGATCACGAAGCTCCACAACGGTCGTCTCGAGAGAGGAAAGCCGCCTCTCGAAGCGATCAGTGGCATCCCGCTCATCGCGGATCCCCTCGTGGAGATCATGGATGCGATGGCTGTGTCGATCACAGCGCTAGCGAATCTCACGTCGCAATTGCGCGACCTCCTCCTCCAATGCTTGATGCGGAGGGTACTCCACACTTTCATGTGGAGCGGCTGATGGCGTGACGCCATCATCGGGGTCAAACCCAGTATCTGGTAATGTGGAAAGGTTATCCACACTCACAGAGTTCGTGGGAGTTCGAGACTCCCCAACGACAGGATTGCCGCGACGTCGTTGACGCTTTTGAGCGGGAGAATTCCGCTGTAGGTCAACGACCAGAGGGGCATGAGAAGCACCTTTACTCCCAATAAGTTGGAGTTCCCCGGAGGCAGATGTGGCGATCACACTGCCTTCGGAAACCATGGTGGAGACAGGGGCGCTGGCGTAGCGCGTGCGATACGGAGCACGTAGTTGCTCCATCGCTTTGGCTTTGGCAAATGTCAGGCGGAACACCCTCTCCACCCAAATGTCTCGACGGGAATAGCTGTCATTCAGCTCATCGAAGCTGGGGAGAAGCTTCTCCCCTTCCGCCCAAGCGCGAAACTTCTTCTCTGCATCATCGGCACTTTCTCCCGGAGAAAGAACGAAAGGAACCTCGCGGAGGTTCTCAACAGGGGCACCCTGTGCCTGCCTGTTTAAGAGCTCTCGGTATGAGACGCTAGTGAACTGCTTTTGTGTAAGCAGTTGTTACCGGAGTTTTCCACGGCGTTTGCATTGATACGGCTGTTCAGCGGCGGGGCCAGGGTTATAGGACGCTAAACTAGTCCTTACCAAACGCCTCGACAATCTTGGAAGGTCACGAGGACCATCAAAATTATAAGCCGCCCTTGGCAGGCGTTTGGGGGCGCGTAACGCAGCCCTTAGTGCCTGTGCGGCAAGTTGGGTGTCTTGAGCTGCGTCCAGCTCATTAGTGACGATCACCTTTGGCGATTCGGATGTATCATCCGATATGGGCAGGGGTGCCGCACTGGTTAGTGCATTTTCCCCACGTGTGGGGAACGGATTAGGCTGCCGACAACGCCGTTCGGCGCTGTCGGAGCGGCTCACCATTGGGGAGGTATCCCCAAAGGAATCCACCTCCGAGTTTTCAGAGTAGTCTACCTCTTCTAGAGGAGACGCCCTAGCACCACTGGAGGTGTACATATGGAGGGCCAGAGGAACTGGCGTTGTAGTTCTCCAACAAGATTTTGATTATTGCGTAAGCAATAGTCTTGATGGGGGAGGATGTAACGGGGTTACATCCGGGTTACATTGAGTGTTGGTGTACATGAGTACACCACGGTTGAGGTCAGTATTGGCCGGTTTGAAAGGTTTTGAACCTTTGGTTATTTTAACAAATCAGGGCAGGGGCCCTTGGTGTGGTGGTGTGTCAGCCATTTACGTGTCAGTACACAGGTGTGTATAATACATTTTAGCTAGGTACGAATTAGGAATATTCTACTTAGTATTACATATAGTTTATATTAGTTTAAATTAATTTAGGCTAATTACATATTAAATATATTCAGTTTACATTTCACTCTATTTTGCGGACGTGCGACCTCGACCGGTTGCGCGCGCAGTGAGTGTCGTAGGTAAGAGGTAGCCCTCCCTTTACTTACATCCCGTAAAGGGAATACAGCCGTTAAGGCCAAGTCGTAAACTAACCCGGGAATCTTGGCCCCGAGTAGGAGGACTCTCCTACTAAGCCCTTTACAAGGGCGTATCGGCAAAGTAGCGGTAGCTACCGCTTTAAGGAAGAGTCTTCCTCTGTGCGCTAGCCGCACCGTGCGTATACGCACCGGCTACAAGCGCGCAGTGAGTATTGTAGCATAAGGGAGTTATCCCTTACGCTACCTCTCTTTATAAGGGAAGCTTTGTTACAAGGTGTTAGCGAAAGCTAACTGTAAACCACCTTGGGATATTGGACCCGAGCAAGGGAGTGATCCCTTGCTAAGCCCTTATACAAGGGTGTGGTGAAGTGTACCACAATTTTTTGTCACTTTATGTCAAGGCAGTTGGTCGAATTTCGGATTGGTCCAAACAAGGGGGGCTTTTTAGCCTATCAAATTCAAGGAGTATCAAGAACGCTGGTCTTGGGTGAGTCACCTGACTTTGGGTATTTTACATAATTTTGTGTGGGTACATTAGGGACCATAGGGAGGTAGTATTGGTTTGAGTTGTGGATTTGCCTAAAAGAGAGGAAGTCGTTTGGAATCTTTTGGTTTTGCCTTCGGGCTAACACCTCAACAGGAGGTCTTTTAAACCTTTGCTATGTGCATCAGTCGCCTCCGCCCGCCGCGGAGTGTTTGGAAGCAGAGGGTCGAATAATCCCCTCTAGCTCAATATACCCGGTCTGGACGCGCCACACGCGCATTTGGCCAGCCGGAAGTCCCTCGATGGGAGCACGCATTGGTCGACTTCCTCAAGTTTAAGTCAAGTACGTTTGGAACGTGCTATTCACTGGATTGGTCTTTACGTGGAGATATCGTTTGTGGAGTTTCACGGGCATATTGGGTGTTCACGTGGACATATTAGCTCATTGTAACATTGGTTGGAGTTTAGACCGGTTTTGGTCTTCTCTCGTATTGGTCAGGGGATAGACCGGTTGATTGGTCTATCCTCTATTATTTCGTATTGGTCAGGTCTAGATCGTTTGGACGATCGACCTTTTGGAATTTATCTTTTGGAAGTGTCTCTGGTCTGTACGTACCTGGGGTGAAGAGTTCCTCCCTAGGTACATCTAGCCAGCACGGTTTCATATTCAAGACCGAGTCAGATCGATCTGCGATCCCGATCCACCGAGTGTGTAACTAGCCCATTCCATCGGGTACACAAGGTGAGATGAACTTAAGTGAATCGGACCAAGTGTCTTTGGATGATGACCGGTCGTCTGGCAGCAGCGGACGATCGGACCAGATTTTGAGTGGAGGTCCGCGGGGTACCCCCCCCTTAAGTTGGAAGGCTGGGCACGATGGTGGTGATTAGGTTGTCGATACAAATGTATTCGATTTCAAACTTGACTCCACCACAAGGGCGTATCGGCTAAGTAGCGGCGAACGCCGCTTAAAGGAAAACCTTCCTCTGTGCGCTAGCCGCACCGTGCGTTTACGCACCCGGCTACACTGCGGGGCACATAGACAGGACATAGACGGGACATCGTTAGAAGGTACAACTAGGTATAGGTACCTAACGGACAGCGACGGACGACGGATAAATCAGGTCGACTGGTCGACGGAGTACGCTGGAATGGGCAGTTCTGATTGGTTGATATTAGGTAATTGGTTGCTCTTAGGATTTTAGCAATAATAAAGTTCCCTTTTTGCGTCCAACCTCATAGGACACCTACAGGGACGGCACGTTTGCGCCCTCCTCTCTTCTAAATGCCTCTACGGCCCGGGCGGGAGCACTTAGTGCGTTTTTGGCCCACCGGTAGGCGTAGAGTGTGAGAACTCACCCCGCAACTCCGCCCGCTGTGTCAGCGATTCTTCTTTTAAAGGTTTTAGGTCTCGGGAACGTGGTTGAGCAGTGCGCTCTCACCTCTTCTGTAACAGGGTTACATTCTGGTTACATTCAGTTATGTTGTGTACGTAAGTACACTACGGTTGGGGTCAGTATTGACCGGTCCGAAAGGTTTGGACCTATTGGTTATTTTAACCAATCAGGGCAGGAGCCTTTGGTGGAGGAGTGGCAGCCTGCCACATGTTGGTACACAGGTGGTGTACATTACATTTCGGCTAGGTACGAATGGAGTAAGTTCTACTTAGTATTACATATAGTTTACATTAGTTTAATTAATTTAGGCTAATTAGATATTAAATTTATATTCAGTTTACATTTCACTCTAAGACTGCTAGGCTCACAACCTCGACCGGTCGCGCGCGCAGTGAGTGTTATAGCCAAAACGAATGCCTCCCTTAGCTATTCCCTTTCTAAGGGAAGCCTTGTTTCAAGGCGTTATTTTACACTAACTTGTAAACCAAGGGAAATATTGTCCCCGAGTAAGAAAGAACTCTCTTACTAAGCCCTTTTATAAGGGCGTATCGGCTAAGTAGCAGCACATCGCCGCTTTAGGAAAGTATTCCTCTGTGCGCTAGCCGCACCGTTGTATACGCACCGGCTACATCTGGTAGCACTCGTCGTCAATCCAACACCTGTGTTGGTAGACAACAACATCCTCTGCAAAGGATGAACCAGGACGATTGGGATAGGCTAACCCTCGTCCAGCAGGAAGCCTTTAACAGGCTGTTATCCATACTGGGTGACGAAGGCATTCAGATCCTAGCGGAGCAGGGACTTGATGCCGTAAAGGCGAGGGTCAACGCCCTCATCGCCCATGAAGCGAGTTTAGATGGAGGTCGTTCCACGGGGGAGCGTCCTCCGTTGTCCTTTAAGATAAAGGAATTCACCGATGACAAAGGTGATAAACTTTATGTGTGGCTTCGAGAGGTCGAATGTGATCGCGGATCACTTGCAAGTGGGACTTGCACTGACACATCTCACGGGCAAAGCTCGTACATAGGTGTTTACGTGTCCGGATTCGGTCACGGACATGTTCCCAACCTGGGAAGTCTTTAATCAAAAGCTTATGGACATGTACGCCCCGCCTGATCTGGTTTTCCAGAATCAGCTGGCGTTTTTGAGGTGCTGACAGGGCACCAGGGACTTGGAGACATACGTCAAAGAACTGAAGACCCTGTTGGCAGGGATGTACGCGAAAGCGTATTCGGACGATGTGTCCATTCCCGTCTTCATGGAAGGTCTGAAAGAAGGGCCAGCACGTTCGGAACTGTTCCGATGCCGACCCCAATCCCTGTAGGAGGCGTTTAGAATGGCGTTTAACGCCGAGAGGAACTTTCGTTCCTCTAAGGTGGGTCCTGAACCCATGGACCTGAGTCAGGTCGAAGCGGAGGAGAAACCTTCCGCTGCAGAACAGATGTCCAAGAAATTCCCATCGAAACACTCGCTTTAAGGGGCCGAGGGCAGGTAAAAAAATCCTCATCCAAGCCGTCGGGAAACGACGGCTCCCAGTAGATGCGAGGCGACCTACTGGGAGATCCCTCAGTGCTGTTAAACCCCAAGGTAGGGGCCGACAGCACAAAGCCCCGAGGGAAACGGTGATTTCTAGCAACTAGTTTGTGTACCAGCTAGGGTTGCAGGTCGTACTTGCGGACATGAAATGCTTTGATAAGCCTTGGAGAGTCTTGATAGACTCTGGAGCGTCTGACAACTATGCCAGACGGGATTCTGTAGAGAAGAGTCGGCTGTATGCCGAGGCCCTGGAGGCACGTTCTCGTGACGTTGTCACAGTCAGTCTTGCGACGGGTGTACAGGTTTCTGTACCCAAGGTATCGATTGACCTTAAGCTGAAGTTTGCAGACTTCGACAGCTTAGAACGTTGCCTAGTCCTGGATTTGGACTCGAGGTATGACCTCATTGTGGGAATGAAGTGGCTGGAATGCCCCGAGTCATCGATAGAGTGAAAGTCTAATTCCATTGGCTCAACTCACCCACGATCGGGTGAAGCATTGGCGAGTCATGAACCCACCTTTGCTCGATCGCAAAAGTGGTTCTGGCGTGAGATGCCAGAGATTGGGATGTCTGAGAGATCAGTCCCAATGAGGTCAAAGAAGTGTTACTTGATGAAGGGGATTCGGCTATTAATCCCCACGCCGATATAGTCGAGACTGGTGAGTCGCCAGTGTTAGAGGTGGATTTCTTTGAGGTTAAGCGAGAGGCGCTCGCTAAAGAAGAGACCCGAATTTCGTCTCGTCTGCAGGTCGGGGTTCCCGACCACGCCGTGTTCGGCGAACAAGTTGCGACTCCAGTGGTAGAAGTAGAGACCCCTGTGGTTAAGCGCGAGGCGCTTCCAAGCGAAGAGACCCGTAGTTCGTCTCTTTCGCACGTCGGAAATGATTCCGACTACGCCGTTATAGGTGAGACCGGCGAGTCACCGGTGGTAGAGGTAGAGACCTCTGTGGATAGGCGCGTGGCGCTTCCAATAGATGGGGCAATTGACTCCCCCCATCTGGGTGTCGGGATGAGTCCCGAGTCCAGTCGTCAGCAGTCCTATCGGATGCTGAATAGTGTTACAGGTGTTGTCACAGAAGGCGTAAGCCTGGAACGGTTGCCTGGGGTAGGCGAACTGTTGTCGTTGGTGGAGAAGTCCTTCAACGAGTTTGAGACTGCTGTAAAAGCAGGTGAACCCGACGAGATCGTTGTATTGCGTCTGGAAGAGGAGTTAAACTCCTCATCCACGATGAACGAGTCAGGTTTGGTGCAAACCAAACAGGCATTGAATGCCCGAAGTGGCCTCGAGATTTTTCCTGAGGACCCTTACCATTCCTTACTTAAAGAATTCGGAGATGTCATTAGTGACAACCCGCCGATGGGGCTACCACCGGATCGGGGAGTCCTACATGAAATTAATTTGGTTCCTGGAACCCAATACTGCATCACTAGGCATTGGCCTCTCCCCAAGGAGCAATGCGACGTCATCGACGCATTCTTCAAGGGGAAAGAGGAGGCAGGGATGTACGGGAGAGCAATCTCCCCATTCATCTCCCACTTTTTGTGTTCGTAAACCGAACGGTAAGTGGCGCATTGTCCATGGTACAACAAGCTCAATGCAGCTACAGTACCCATGCAGACTCCGATTCCTCGGAAGAATGTCCTCCAGACTAATATGGAAGGCTGTACTGTTTACAGTGCGTTAGATCTGGTGGACCGGTATTATCAGGTGCTCATGCGAGCATCCGATATTCCGCTAACAGCGGCCAGCACGCCTAGTCGCATGCTGTGGGGGTGGCTTGTTATGCGACAGGGGCTTTTGAATTCACCAGCGACTTTTAATCGCTTGGTGACTCAACTCTTCCGCCCTCATAGGAAGTATGCTCAGACGTACTTCGACGATATATTCGTTCACAGTCGCGCGGAAGGCGACTCGTCTGATGTTCAGACGCACCTAATACATCTTCTAGCAGTTCTCGAATGTATGCGAGAGCATAAGTTATATGCAAACGCATCCAAATGTATCTTTGGTACTGAGGAAATTCCTTTCCTCGGATGCTTCATCGGTACGATGGAGTGCGGGCGGATCCCGCGAAGGTGAAAGCCATTGAGGAGTGGCCTTCGCCTGTAAATCTTATATATTTACGGATGTGGCTTGGATTAGCCAACTATCTCCACAAGTACAGCGAGAACTACGCTGAAATGGCGAAGTCATTGACCGAACTTCTTAAGAAGGATGTTGATTGGTGTTGGGAAACCAAACACCAATTCGCCTTCAAAGCGGTTAAGGGAAGCTTGTTAAAAGCTCCCGTTCTTGCTCTCCCAAATTCTGGGAAACCATTTAGCGTCGTATGTGACGCTTCCGATTTCGTAATCGTATGTGCTTTGTTACAAGCAGACGATGCGGGAAGGGAACGCGTGATCGCGTTTGAGTCGAGGCAGCATAAGGCTGCGGAACGGAATTATCCCGTTCATGACAAGGAGCTACTTGCAATGAAGTATGCTCTAGTCGAATTTAGGGTCCACCTACTCGGCTCCAAGCCGTTCGTGGTTTATACTGACCACGCGTCCTTACGGACATCGACAAAGTCGCCTCATCTCTCGCAACGGATGGCCCGTTGGCTCTCCTTCTTTGCGGAGTACAACTTTGAGGTTAAGTACAAACCTGGCAAGCAGAACGTGCTTGCTGACGCGTTATCGCGTCGTCCCGATTACGAGCTCGCTCACGCGACATTCATCACCTCGTCTGTGGTGGATCTCATACGCCAGGCGTATGAGAAATACCCACAATGTACGGCGCTTATCAGCGCGTTGGGTGTGTGGTGGAGTCAAGTTCAAAATCGAACGCCGTAGTGTCGAGATCCTGACCACCATCTTGCCCAGCCTTCCAAATGACGGGGGGGGGTTCCCCGCGAACCTTCGCCTACCATCCGATCTGATCTTCCGCTGCTAGCAGACGACCGATCATCAGCATAGGACGCCTGGTCCGATTTTTGCGTCTCCATCTCACCTTGTGTACCCGATGAAATGGGCTGGTTGCACACTTGGTGGATCGGTGCTGGGAATTGATTTGGGTCTAAAATGCGAGACCGTGCTGGGTGGTGTACCCTGGGCGGAACTCTTCACCCTCGGTACGGGTAGAACGGTTATACTGCAAGTAAGTATACTCCAAAGGGCAGATCGCTCAATCGATCGTAGAGCCCAACCAATACGAAAATAAAAGACCAATATTCCAATGTGGAGATCCAAAGAGAACGTGACAAAATCCACGAACGATATCTCGCCGTAACGATCCAAAACTTTGGTTACACGTTCCAAACGTGTGTAACTTGGGCTTGTGAAGCCGGCCAATGCGTACTCCCGTCGAGGGACTTCCGGCGGGCCAAGTTCGTCTGTTACGCGCCCCGGCCGGGTATAATGATCTAGAGGGGATTACTAGACCCTCTGCTCCCAAACACTCCGCGGCGTG